>VZTI01010902.1:329204-441811 GCA_013397865.1 Struthidea cinerea | reverse complement strand
TGGTTTTAATTCTGTATTTTTCTTTTTTTCTTTTTTTTTCTTTTTTTTTTTTTTTTTTTGGTTATACTGCGGTAGTATTTATTTTTAGAGATAAGATTTGTATGTGTCGTGTTTGCAAATGCTGCTACATCTTAGAACAGGCTTATAGCAGTTAATTTTGTAATATATGGAAGGACTGTACAAGCTGAAGGGAATAATGCACTTTTCTCCCATGTGGAAATTTTAACAAGGCTCTGAAATTGTACATACTGCTTACAACCAGATTTTTGTGAATGAAATACTGTCTTTTAACTGTTTGGCAGTGGAGGTGGGGAATTCCAACCTCATGTGCCAAAGGGTTAAAAGTGAACAGACAAAAAAGCTACATCTTGTGCTCCATTTAGGATAAACATAATGTAAGAGCCTGACAGCACAAGAGAAAATGTCTGTTCTCTATGAAGGAATTGCATTTGAACAACAAGACCACAGTGATTACAAGAAAAGCACTTTATTTTAACAATTAAATTAGTAAATTTCTGGGATCAGCCGTTCTCAAGGAAGATTTGCCCTCAACCAAAAGAGTCCCAAAACCCAGCAAGTTCCGTGTAACCGTGGTACCCGATTGACTGAATTTCAAACATCACAACAAACGCTCCACTGATAGGGAAATGTCTTTCCATTTCCGAAGATCTGTATCTAACAGAACATGTGCATAAACTTTAGCTTTGATCTTCAGCAATGATAATCTTAATTATAAACCCTTTGGTGCTAGGAGTTGGGGCGTGATGCGGCGCAGCGACAGAGCGTGCGCACCCTTGCAGGCGACATCGGGAACCCCCGACTCCGTGGGATTATCATTGGAAGTATCTCTGCATTCAGCTCTTGTTAGCTCCCACAAAGACTGTGATATTGCAGAGTATTCCTGGTTGCATTGTGTGAGTGAGTAGATGAGTCTGAGAGGAGAGATGTTCCTACACAGATGCCTTAGCCTCTTGATGTGGAAAGTTGAGTGCCCAAGCATGAAGCCCACTGCTGGCAGTGCATGTGCTGGGATGGTCAAGGGGTAGATGGGCATTTTAGCAAGGCAGCTAAAGACACAGAGTAATCTAGACAATTTTTCATGTTTTGTGTTTTATCTTTAGTAATGGATGGATAATCAGATAGAAATATATCATGATGTATATTCTAACTGCATAGGATTTCATTATGTCACCCTGTAACACTAAAGACATGTAGATGTTGTCCCTGTGCGGAGAGAAAAGAGAGCAGCAAATGCGTTGCAGGTCAGTCCTGGACTGGTGGTGTAGAGGTGTCTACACTGACACAGTGTGCGAGTGACTGAAATAACCAAGTACTCAACAGACGGGCATTAATTACTTCTCTGCAAAGGTCTTGTACTTACAGACTGAAACTATGGTGATTCAAAATCTGTGTTACATGCCTGTGTTTTCTCCGCTACGTTTTCAGCTTGTAATAGCAATAAGTTTCTTGGCACAGGGCAGCTCCAGCCAGTGACCGGCTGGCCGTGGCTCTGGCCAGCGGCTCCTCGTGGCAGTGACACGCTGTGCTTTGCTCTCCGTCGCGTAGCCAGGTAGTGCGCGGCTTGCAGGAAGGGTCTGTCAGTGAACTATTTGAAAACCTTTTAAGACATCGCTTGCATTGCATTGTCTGCCTTCTGAAACATCAGTGATCGAGTTTATGATGCAAAGAGTCAGCAGCCACCTTGTGCTGCCCAGGCTTGGGGGATTCCCTCTTACCAGTGTTAGAAACAGATGACAGGGAAATGGACAAGCAGTGCTGAGAGAAACTTTTGAAGCTCTTCTTTTGCTGTCTGTAGTTGTGGTTGGGGATTTGGACAGGAGGTGGTGGCTGGTTGTCTTGGTGAGCCTTTTGAGCACAGTACATTTCAGACCTTGACTCCAGCTTGTACTGACTTCCATGACATACAGTATGCCCTCTCGTACTGCAGCCATCTCGGAGGAAATAGGTCATTTCTGTTTGGATTTTGGCAGTTTTGCACACAGCTTCGCTTTCCACACTAATCCATCTTCCAGTACATTCCTGTTGCTTAAAGAACATTTATTCCAGTATTGTTTTACCTTTTTTTTCCATCTTTACTTGCGGCTTCTTAAAGCTGACTGTTCTTGCAGGGGCCATGTGCTTCTCCTAGAGTACAAAAGTAAGGTCTTTCCTTACTAACTGCAGGGTCTATATATTACACCTCAATGTACACACTTTGCTGCTACTGTTTGTACTGTCTACAGTAGAATTTCCTTATCTTGCTCCTGGTAGTGCATTACAGGCAAGCATGAAATGTAAAGTATTTATTTAAATAAAAACCTCTAAATTGGTAATTGAATTACCTCCCTGTAGCTTTAGAGTTTGTGACATTTCTTGACCTTGCTAGTTCTTTCATTAGATCCATGCAAGATCTAGTCATATGGTTAAGGATATTAAGCAGACACGACTACGAACCCAAGAAACCGTATTACTGTTGGTCATACTTAAACTGTTTATTTCCTTAAGTATATGACCCACAAGGATGTGAAATAACTACAAGAAACTGTTTTTGTACACTGTACATCCTTAGTATTTTTACACGTATATGATAGGGATGCACATTATTTTCCTTCGTACAGACAGCTTAAATAAAGCACTATGTCAATCTGCTACTTCTGTGTTTTTTAATGCTAATTTGTTCTGGAGGTTTGTAAATATATATATATATATGTTCAAGCTTGCCACAGAGGACGTATTTTTTTATATCTGCACATTACTATTAAATATCTTAGAGGATAAAATTCTTAAGTTGTTCTGTGTCAGATAAAGAAAAATGGAAATGAGAAGGCTATATTGCAGATTACAAAAGATTTCTCAAGTTTTGGGTTAAATACTTACTTCATATTTTAAAGTAATTTTATATAGGTTAGATGTTTCAATCCTGAAATGCACAAAGAATTTACTTAATTTCTTCTTACAAGAAAATGTACATCATTATTTTTTTATCACTGTATATATAATGATCTGTGCATGTTTAGTTACAAGTTTTATTTGCTGTGAAGTCCTAGTGATAACTGTAACTCACTGTGACGTATTTCAGATACTGGGTGAACAGTTTCAGCTTGTAAATGATTCAGTTACAGTATTGTCAAAAAAAAAAAGTTTTTATGACTAAGCAAAATGTATCTGTGCTTTGGACCTAGGCTGTTTCCATACAGGTGGTTCCTGTTAACTCTATGAGGTGTATGTCGCTTATAAAAGTAAATTTGGGTTATACATTTGAAGGCACACTCCTATCAGAACATCCAGCATTTAAGTGATTTTCAGCTGATGAAATTCTTGGCCTTATATCCCATAGCTAGGTGATGTTTGGTCAAGGAGAGGGAAAAAAAGGGAAGGTGGGATTAGCAGGGCACTGCAGAATGGGACTCTTTGAAGCCCACAGGCTGGTCCAGGGCCATTTGAACCAGCCGATCTGGAGGGCTGAGTGTCCCTAAAGCAGTGGGGTCATCCGGGTTTTCTGACAGACTTTCTGTTCTCTGACGTGAATGCTTCTCAGGAATAGAGGTGCTTCATCCAGGTCTCAGGTTTTTTCCTTTTTCTTTTTCCTCCTTTTTTTTCCTCCCCCACCATCCATTAGTTCAGTGATGCCGGGATGTCACTGACCAGGACAAAGCTGCAGCAGTGACAAGGACTGTCTGGTCAGGCTGTATCCCGTGTTGCGGAATCACGCTCTGTGTGCTGACCTGGATCTGATCGTCCAGTGTGATACTTGTAAACTTTGTAAAACCAAGCATTTAGTGCTTAAGTAGAAGCAGGGGAAGGGGGGGAGGGATATGAGACAGGTAGACCTGGTGCTGTAATGACTCGTTAATTGCTACAAAGTAGAGTATCTGCTGCAGGGGAAGTTATTCCTTGTAGACTCCCAGCAACAGAATAGTTGCACCTATGCCTGGGATGAGTATGAAAAACCTACTTCCAGCTATATATACTGGCAGCCCAGGACCCTTTGTTGAAATCAGAGCTGTACATGCACGTGGGTGGCTGGCAGTGGAGCCCTGCATGTGGCCACCAGAAGCCACCTGGTAGGTGAGGCAGGTCCAGAAAGGTTGAGGGTCCCGCTGTGCTCCAGGGTCTCAGTGAAGCCTAAGTGTCAGGAATAGGTGCCTGAGTTCCTTAGGCACTGTCTCCTATTTAAACACAGATTTATGCTGTGGAATAATAAAAAATAAATTCTAAAGTTTGCATTTTCCTATGTTTATAAATGTATATTCTTAACTGTGTAACCATCTATAAAGTAGTGACACTTAAAAAGCTGTCAGCCTGATTACTGTGAAAAATCCCGAGTTTGACTAGAGAGGGCTTTCCTTCAGCAGCCCTTCTTGTCCCTGAAGACCTGAGGCCTTTCTCAGCACGCTTAGTGTCATATCTGTGAAGCTGTTCAGGGAGGCAATCAGATGTGTTTGGCAGTTGTATATGGCAGGAAATTGAAATAGGGAGGAAAAATCACTTTGATGTTAGGGCTATACCACTAATAATTCTTAAAATATAAGGGAAGGAAAGGTTGAGTTCCACACCCAATGGTAATTTATTGCATGTGTTGTTACTCTTATTTTTGTTACATTTTCCGTGTTCATGCTGGCTTAAGTCGCTTTATTGCTGGGGATCTGTTCTTTGTGCTTTTTCCCCCCTTTACCAACTACACTTAAAAAAATAGATGTAGAAGCTTTCCTCTTGTGTGTGTAGCTTCTCCTACACTAGACAGCAAAAGATTCAGATAAATTCTTTCTAAAACAGTTAGCTATTTGAGAAGTAACCTTGAAAAACATGAGTGCACAGTTAACCAGAAAAAAAGCCCTCCACCTGTACCCTCCAAATGTTTTGAGTTGAGTAATTTGAAGCCAAATTCAGCTGGTGCCCTGAATATGTGCTGGAAAAGTCCAGCTCCACCACTTCAGTGTGGAGCCCAGCACCTCTTATCATGGCTCCTCTACAGTAATCAAGGGCTCCTTTCTCTAAAGGCTTTGTTCAGTGAATGTTTTAAAGGGGAACCTGACCCATGGAAATTCCTCCACATTAGGTGGAATATTTCTCAACCTTCTTAGGCTTTTCTGATTAATTAAGTAGTTTTTGGGACTCTCACTTTTTATATAAAAGTGACAAATATCCTGTTGAAGAAAGTTCCCAGGTATATTCTGGTACTGAGTTTGTAAAAAGGAGGGCAGTGTACATGTGCAGCACTTGCAAACAGCCCCCTTCTCCCTCCTTCCCCTGCACATGCTTTCCCTTGAATTCAGAAGGACAGAACAAGGAACCTAGAGATCCTATTAGGTTTATTGATATTTCAGTCTGTAAATAATATAGACATGTATGTTCAATTATGAAAATAGATAAAAACATTTTATAAAAATTGTACAAATTATTGACATCCACATCATGTAATAGCTGTTAAAACTGGCTTGCTAGCCTGGTCTTTTCAGAAGAGTCTCAGCTGTCATCCCAGAAAGCTTGGTAGGCTGGTAAGGCTTCAAAATATTTGTGATTCTGTAGTTAAAACCAAATAGAAACCAGCTGAAATTAGCTAGCAAGTGTGCCTGTTTTCTGCAGAGGTGTCTTTGGGTGAACCTCAGACAAGTTTCAGCCAGGTGCAGAGCAGACCTGAAAGATAAAAGGAAGAGATGAGTAGTCTGTATGGCAGTGCCGGTGTTTCTCATTTGTGTCACTTCAGCCTGCAGGCAAGTTCTTAGAAGAGAAATAAAAATTGGTTAAGACTGCAGTAAGGCAGAGTAAACAAGTACTGTTTCAAAGCCTGCACTTCCTGTGGGCCTGCTGTCCTCACCTCTTTCTAAGCTCCAAAGTCTTACAGGTAGCAAGAACAAGAGGTATCTGATTTCTGAAAAACAGGATCTCTATGAGCTTTCGACATGGCTCCTGTTTAGCAGTAAATAAGTGAGCTCTTGTTTTGGGGCATGTCTAAGATCCTGCCCCTTCTCCCTTCCAAGAAGAAGACGGCAGGGTTTTGCCAGAGGGTGTTTACTATGTGTTCATCTGTGTCTGGGGTGCGCAGCTGTAGCAAAACAGGAAACTGTTGCCTTGGTGCCGGTAGGAAACCTCTGGTGGGAAGGCTAATTCGCAGTTTTGAAGCTCTTGCATAGCTGTTGTTTGTGCTTCCTCGGTAGCACTTAAGGACTGAATTGAGCAAGACATCAAACTATTGGAGCTGGGGGAGCTACCTCGAATTAAGCCACTGCAGTGCTAAAAATTGAATTTAAGAGATGTACATGACCTCAGAAATACAAATAAACTTTCTACTTTGGCTGGTTTTGCATTAGAAGACTGAAGGGTTTTGTTTTTTTTCCTTCCCCCCTTGCTTGGTTAGGCTGAATTAAAAAAAAAAATCATGAAGCTGCAGTTCATTAAAGAATTAAAAAGTAACGTGGTATTTTTCCCCCCAAAATACATGCACCAACACCAACTGCTATAATTGTGTCTGCAACCAGTGCAAGGAACTATGGCAACAGAAAGCCTTGGGGCTTAAATTCCATGTCAGTGCCTGGGTAGTGACAACCAGAGGAAACCTACTCTGTGCTGCAGTGACCCTCAGCATTAGAGAATGGGCAGAAGCTTAAAAGGACCCCAAAAACTCAACTCCTGAAGAAGTCTCCTGGAAATGTCTGTTGTGGGTGTCCTTCCACACCACAGTTACCCAGTGTTAATGCTTTGCCAGATGCAGAACCTCAGCTTGATTGATGAAGTGGGCAAATCTCCTGACTCCAGCCTGACCTGAACCTGTTCACAAAGCAAGCACACACCCTGGCAGAGTCTCTGTACCCCACTGTCCAAGGGCCCAGGTGTTAAAGCTGTTGTTTAAGGTGTGCCGTTCTCCAATGAAATGGGCACAACTGTCACTGTCACGTCCAGCTAACTGGTAAACGAGTTGGTTACTGCATAGTCAGGGGTAGGGGCCTTTCCAGTCTTACTTTCTCCTCCTCCCAAGGATATTTGGGTATTCAGTGTGCAGACCTCTGCAGCTCATAGCGCCCAAGTTACTCTGGACACTTCCTCCTTACCTCAGTGGCATCTGCTTTAACAGGGTGGTTGGGTATTTGATGTACAAATTGGAAGGGTCTGTAGGAGTGGAACCACAGATGCCCGACTGGGTTATTTTATTGCTGCCAGCTGTACTGGGAGGAGAGAAAAGCCACTGAGTTCCTGTTTGACTAGAAAGCACTCAGGTGGCTTCGGTGCCTCAATCCTCCATTGCATGGCTGTAAAACCCAAGGTGGAACTCTCAGGAGGGCCAGGCTCAGCTCCTCAGCTGGTTCCCAGCTTTGTCCAGTAGCCAGACACTGGATGGGATGCACAGGACTCCCACAGCTGCTCCTCCCAAACACTGAGGAGCTGAATACTTGAAGTGTCATGTCAGGGCAGTCAGACATCAAACAGAGGTCTACCTTTATCCCTTTCTGTCATAGTTTAACTTGCATCACTTCTGATTAAACATCATCTAAGCAGAAGTGAAGATTTTCACCTGCTTAAAAAAACCCCACAACAACATCCACCAACCCATCTGTGCACTGTCACTGGCTGTTACAAACACCTGGCAGAGGCACTATGTGCATTAAGACTGCACTAAAACAAAAGCTCTCTCCCAATAATCAAAGCAATCTTCAGGTCTCCTGAGGCTGAGGGCCATGTAAGGATCAGCTCGAATCACTTTTGACAGCAGAGATGGATGACCTACCTGTTTGCTAGAAATAAGGCTCCCCCTTCTGTAATATATAATAAAAAATAAAAAGCAAACAGGGCACTTGGGAGCACTGCTGCATTAACTGCTGGGACCTCACTGAAAATTCGTGCTGACAAAAGAAAGGAAAGAAAATCCCTGCTCCAGAACAGCTGTAATTCTGACAGTGCCTCCTGCTGAGCGACTGGGGTGAGGATGGGAACACAGGCACGGGTGAGTGTATTTTAACTTCCTTTTGGAAGAAGGGTGATCAGCTCACAGACACGCTCACTGTGACAAAGACATCTGTAAGGAGGGAGGAGAGAGTTTTAGTGGCTGAGCCATACGGAGAGCACAGGGAGAGCGTGGGTTCATGGCCAGGGAGGGGCTGGCTTGCAGGAGGAGATCTTCATGGGGAAGTCAGAGCAGCAGCATAGGATGACAGCCCTCACTGGAGCACAAATCCTAGCCGTCTGTGCTCTCACTGGCTCAGCTGGCCAGCAACCCCTTCTGGCAGCCGGGGTCTGTGAGGGGATTATCCACCGGGACAAATACTTATTTCTGTCAAACTGATGGACACCAAGGCAGATCCTGCAAGGGAGAGGCATCCCTGCTCTCACAAATACACTCATGCCTGGCAGGGGGTGCTGAGGTTTCCAGCAATCTCTGTTTAGATGTTTCTTTGCTTTCTGTGCACATTTATTTAGTGTTCTGTATTTCATACCTATGTAGGAGGGCAATTAGACATCTCTTAACCTCCTGCCTTCCAATATACAAAAGACTTTCAAAGGTAGAAATTCCAGACCTGAGTGTTCCAAAAACTTTCAAAATGAGAGGTGTAAATCCCATAATTAAACTTTTGATTACCTTTACAAGGTCCTGAATATGTTATGCTGTATGCCATTATTAAGTATTGGTGACATCTAGTAAATATTAGTGTAATGGTCTGATACACAGCCCATGCTGTAAGGTCAGGACATTATCATACTGGTCTTTTTTGGCTCTATGAAAATGAAAATTACAATGCAAGCATCGTCATGCCATAGGCAGATGGTTATTCTGAAATAACACTGGACTTTTTCAGCAATAGGAGATTTAATATCATTATTTTAAAAGCATGTAATTCACTGCTAAGAACGAGAAAGATGTTTTCAAAAGCTGCGGACTTGCCTTGGTTATTCCTTCAACAAGGATTCTAAAAGCCTTTTAGCTCATGTGGCCTGTAAAGGAATGCAGCATTATAGCAGGATCAGGTACTTCTTTTATGATTTCCTTCACTTTAAAACCCACAATTTTCTTTACAATGTCAAAGTTACTAAACTTTGAAAGTTTAGTAACTCTTACAAGGCAGTAGGAACAGCTGTAGCTATGTTGCACTACTGTAGCTCAGACAGCACTGCTCCAAATACAAATATTTAGATAATGTTTCTTTCAATGTGACACTAACTGTTATGATTTATTATAAAACAAATTGCAGCCTTTCTGAAGAGATAGGGATGATTCAAGCTTCCCCAGACAGAAAATACCGGAAGCAACAAAACTAACCAATTCCAAATCAAAAGGCAAACACCTAGTGACTATCCAGACCAAAAAATACCTGGGTTAAATCTGAGATCTTCTAGAAGTTCCCACCTTGCTAAGAGTTTTACATCCCCCTTTTCCTTCAATTTACATATTTAATTTTTTTTTTTTAATTCTGTTAGGTAAACTTTTCTTTGCTATGGAGTGCTTGTCCTTAAATTTTAAGTACTTAAAGAGAAAAAAACAAAGCACAAAAAGCTTCAACAGTTTCAAATGCAAAAATGTTTCAAACACTTCCTTCTTCCTTTTGTCTTTGTTTGCCAGATTCAACTCACATCTGCAAATAGTTTTAGTCCTGCTCTCCTTTCCTCTCCCCCAACTCTATATATAGGATATAGAAAAAAAAAAAACCTACTTCTGCTCATTTCTCTTTATCCATCCAGGTTTTTACTTGATTCCATCTGTGTCCTGTTTGAGATCTGCATCCCGTTTTTTCTCCTGAAATATGTAACTGTAGTTACTAGAGGCTTATGTTCCAAGATACAATAGCACATTTAGGTTAGTGTATTTTACATCATCTTTAAAAGGTTAGGCAATGGTTGGTTGCTTCCACCTTCCCCCCCACCAAAAAAACCCTCCAAAAACTTGGTTAATTATAAAGGAGAACTGTTGGACAATACAGAAAAATGTGGACTATGAGGTCATTTTCACCTTTGATCAACACTGACTCTGAAATTGTTTGGTTTTAGTATTTATTTCTGTACTAACTACATATATCTTTCTGCAAACAGCTTCCATTTATGGTGAACTGTTCTTTAGTTTTCTTAAAACAATTGTCTGATATTCCAAGCAGCTCTTTTGGGCTGAACTCCAGTTCCGAGAGAACCACCATTGCTTTACATAGCTGCAAATAGATTTTTAGGGCTCACTTTGTAATAGTTTTTATATCATTCTTCTTTTCTGAGTGTTCTCAACTTTAAAAGCATCCTCTGCAGCACAATTAACTTGTAATGAACATAAAGAAGGCAGCTTTTGCCAGTCAAGTCTTGATAGAAGTGTAATATCTGAATGCTTTTTTCCTCTTTTGTATGATTTTTGTACTTCTGTCCAACTCCATAAAAACACAATCACTTCCAGATACAATAGGTTATCAATAACAAAATCCCTGTGGACCATGTAAAGGCTGTTCATATTACCAAGAGTGCTTTCCTTAAAACAGAAATTATAATTTCTTTTGGGAACAACCACCTCCTTAATGCCTCTTATAGAGAGAACCCTATGGTTGCCCTAAAATTTGCCAGTAGTCACTACATGCTGATAGCCTTACACTGTCATAAGCCACCGAGTTTGTCTACTAGAACAGGAAGTCCTGTAAAACTGAACACATGGATGTGATTAGGGGCTTAACTAAATAAGGATTTTATTCCCTTAGGTTAAACATTTATTGAATTCTACAGATAAAAAGCCTACAAAAATAGTATGATTTAAGTATTTTCTAAGACAATATGTAAGTATTGTTCTAAGACAATTAATATTCTATTTACTGCTAGGTGTGCTACTAGAGTAAATTTCCTGCACTGAATGTCCTTTGTTACCATGTTAAGTGAACTCCAGCTATCCTGGGCAAACTCATGAGTTTGAAAGTTAGAAAGCATTGTGATTTTCTTTGTGACTGAGTGAATACACTAATTCAACCATGAATTTGATTATCTGATAGTTTTACTGAAAACCTCATTCTGTGCTTGTTAGTTCCCTTCTTTTTCTGAAAAAAAGTGAAAGAAGGACAAAGAAAAAACCAGCCCCACAGTCTTCTCCTTTATTTCCAAAGCACGCGCTGGCCAAAGAGCAATGGCCAAAACAAAAAAAGCCAGAACAGCCCATAAGAAGCCACAGCTTCCTAGGGACCACTGGAAGCAACAATCAGACCTGCTGGAGAAGCAGTGCAGTGATTAGTGCTCAGGCAAGATGGATTGTACATTCACCATCTCACATTTGGGCGTGTCAATCACAGAATACCTTGAGTTGAAAGAGAGCCACTGGGATCATCAGAGTTCAACTAGTGGCTCTGCAAAGGACAGCCCCAAGAGTCTCACCATGAGTGGTCATACAGCAGCAAAAATACATAAATGACTTTTAAAAATAAAGAGAAAAAAAAATCACAAAGTGATAGAGGGACTTAAGCCTGACAAATGGCAGAAAAACCTCAAAGCAATTATCAACATCAAGTTACTGTTTAAATATTAATGCTGTTAAAGAACAGATTTCCCTTTTCTCTGAAAAAGCAACACAAAAATCTTCAGATAAGAAAGCTAGGAACTGTCACTGAGAATAACTTCTGCATTTTTATTGTCACTTCAAAACACTTTTTTCATTTAGTTTAGGTTTAAGTGAAAGTCAGGTTCAGCTACCAGTCTCTTTATACCTGCATGTATTTTTATTTTTTTATAAGGTAATGCTGTATTTAAAAGAACAACAGCAACAAAATCCAGCAGCTGAAATGAGACTGCTGGCAGATTTCTCTGCTAAAGCTGCGGAATATTCCCCTCAGACTTTCTTTTCTTTTGGCACAGTACCTGTGTTCGCAGAAACTGCACCTCTTCTGTAAGCAGGTGCTTCTCTTTGAAGAGCTGATTCTGTTTGTTGAGCAACTCCACTAACTGCTGGGCAGTGGCCTGGCAGTGCTTGTCAAGCTGCTGTAACCTGGAAAAGAAATAGATGAAAGGGTTGCAGAGCATCTGAAGTTGGAGTTCACGGAAGAAGCTTTGATGTTTTACTGGTGGTGGCAGCTCCCAGAGGCCAGAGTTCAGGCCGGTTGGGCTGAGACTGAAGTATTACTCCTAGGATGGGCATTAAATGTATTTTCACACTTTAAATTAGCACTTTTAAAGGTCTGCACTTTTAATTTAGAAGCCTTATGAGGACACGACAGCAAATCTGCTTTGCTGTGCCATCAGTAAAGACTGCAGGACTGCATGCTGACACCTGTAGCTAAGCAAGCTGCACACTCTGTAGCTGCTTCGGTAACTGTCTTCTTGAAACACACACGGTAGCCCAGATTATAAATCCAAATACCCAAATTCCCTGACAACTGGACCTGAAGTGACAAAAACTTCTGTTTTCTGTCCACTGCTCTTTGCAAGCTGGTCAATGTCCAAAACTCATTACAGAACATAGCACTTATTTCAAGTAAGCTTAGTGTTAATTAAGCATGTTAGCATAGATCCCATAACAGTGTAACAGGGATTCCTGGGGAAAGATGTAAAGAGCCCATCATTCCAAAGGTCTTCCTCATCAGGGGCTGCAAAACACAGGGAAAAAGCTGGCAGGTATCAGAAGAAACATGCAGAGGCCTTCTGCTTGCACTGGAAGAACCAGTGCGAGTTGGGACAACACTGCTGTAAGACAGGTCAACTGCACTTTTATTTCTTTAATCATGGAAGCAGATATCACTTGTTATTTCTCCAATGACTGTTTATTACTCCTGGCACCCAACCAAAAATAATTTCTAGCTCATGTGAATTTTACATCAGAACAACAATTTTTAGTAGATAATCACAGGTAGCCCATGCAAATTTCAAAAATATTACTGGACACAAGCCCTAGCGTGCTGTATTGTAAAGCCCTATGTCCTTTCAAATAAACTGCTGTAAATTGAAAAGTCTTTAATTATGGAAATACTTAATTACACTTTTCGTTTGTAACTTCACCACCCAGTGCTACATTGCTCCCTTGAGCAAAGGGAGAAATATGACACAGGCCCTGAGCTGGGTTTGACACGCAGGCCACAACTTTATCATCTGTATCTTCAGTGCTAGACTACAGGTTTAATAACATTCCAGTGTACAATTCTGGGCCATGATGGATGAAATGGGTGCAGTTCTAGTCAGTGCAGATCTGGATCTGTGAATTCCCAAATTCTGTCTGCCAGTCTGCTCTCCCAAAACTGCTGCCAAGCTGGCCCTTGGTCCACACACTGGGACTCCCAGCCTGCTCTGGTGCGTTTAGCTCCTGAGGACAGGCTCTGGGCCCTCTCACAGTATCTGCTATTACGTGTGACATGTGCAGCACAGCCACACATTCCCATATGCATTGTATCTGGCCTGCCTGCTGATCTCGTAAATGATTCAAGATGAGAAATGAACAGCTCCACCCACATTCACTGTACTTCCCATATGTTACAACTGCACATCGATGCCTGCCATCATTTTTACAACTGGGTGACAGAACCTTCTGCATATTTTGCTAATATGAGTGAGGGGAGGTTGCACAGTCGCCACGTTCACTTTGGCAACACCACCTACCAGGCAAATGTACGGTGTCCTGAGCATCTGAGTGACCACTGTGTCCTCATCCTGCTGTCTAAATGAGATAATTTTTCCACCAAAGTGGCAAGATCTGTCCAGTTGGGATGGCATGTGGCTGCTCCCCCTTGACCTGGTAGTGTTGAAGGACAGGGACTGACTCCATGCTCTGTCATGTTACTTCAAGGCACAACATGAAAACACATAGCTCTTGAACCATGTTACGCTTGGACTACCCACAGGACAACCTGGCACTAAGGAGAAAGCTCTCATTCAGTCGTAATAACTATACCCTTCAAATAATTTCCCATTAACTACTTTAAACCAAAATCCCTATTTTTACATGAAGGCAAGAAAGAGACAGTTTCATGAGATGAGTGGTTCCGCAGAAGGAGAACACAACTGAGGCATCACGAGCTGCAGTGAAATCTTCAAGGTAAATGTTTTGTTCTGATTCTCAGTACTTGGAGCTCATAGGCAGCTTTATGTTAGAATGGCTCCAACCTACCTTGTTTTGTGCAGTTACAACATGTAGAAGATACAGCAGTGAAATTTGGATCTGAGACTAGGCTATACCCCAGGCTTTTCAGAAATGAAGTGAAAAGGGATAGATAGGGTTTTGTTACATTTTGACAGGTATGGCTAGACAATCACTGCAAGACCCTGCAGAAACGAAGTGAAGCATCAAACACAAAGCAGAGCTTGGGCACCCAGGTGAATTCCACCTGCAGAATAAACTTCCATTGCATCCAACACCACAAAGCTGTACTAGCACCCAGCATGTTACACTTCCCCTTATCCGTGGCCTACAGATAAAAACAAAAGCTTCTTTCTTTTCTATAACAACACATTGCTAAACCAGGGGCACCCACAAGACTCTGGCTGTGAGCTCCCTTCTCTGGGGGACTCAGGCCCATTAATCCACAGGCAATCTGCAATGAAGGAAAAAGCTGATACAACCTGTCAGTCCTCCTCTGAGTTTTAATGTTGATTTGAAGGAAATTAATATGCAAGGATCTGTGGGCAGTACCTATTCACCCTGCAGTGGGGATCAGTCAGTCCTTGACATAGTAGAGGCATTAAAAGGTTATTTACTCTTTCAGCATAGTCAGGTTACTGATGTAAAACATTTTCACTTTACTCCACGGAGCTGGATTTGCCGAGATGGTGTGATTGGATTGCAGCAACCTGCAGCAGCTAAATCACCAAATCCAATAATCATGCTGCATTTACTGGCACACATCTTAATTAGGTTTTAATACAAGTAATCTGATAACTACTTCTGGCCAGCCAGAGCGGAGCTGTCAGCGCTGAAAGGGCTGTTGTTGAGCAGCTCGGCCAGCGTGCTGCCGCGGCTGCCTCCCCGCTGACCCTGCCCAAGCCCCCCATCTGCCAGTTGCCACGGTAACACAGGCCAGCCCATCGCCCCAGCAGTGGGTGCCGTGGCCGTCGGGCGCCCCACGGCAAGGGCTGGGGCACCAGCCACCCAGGAGGGCCACCAGCCACACAGGGGGGCCACATCTCTGTGGGCGGGGGTTGCTGGACCTGGCTCCTGCTGCCCCCCAAAGTGACCAAAACCCAACACCACGAGCATACGTCACTGTGCAGCAAACTGCCTTTAAAATGCATTTGCCCTGTCAGGGCAAGAGTGTCAAACTATGAGTTTCTAAGGTTGCTCCTGCATTGCTTGTTTGCGTGAGGGGGATACAATGATCAGAGGTGGTTTCTGGTTCTGAGTGGGAAAACCAAAGACCACAATGGAGACCCCTGTCATGCTGCAGAGATACAGCTGAAGGGTGGTCACTGTGGCGATCACACTTAGTTCCTGACACAGCTAGGTCAGGCACTGTCTAAGGTCATCTCCTGCTGAATACAAATCAATGATCAGGCTTGCTTTGCCTATATGATGATGTTGGTGCCAGACTTGCTGCCATCAAAGAGTTAAGGCATATGGCTGGTGCTCATGGTGAACTTGTTTCTGCAACCACAACTGCCCCAGCTGCTGTCACTCTCCACCCCTCTCATGGGCATGGTAGGACAGGTCTCCTCTGCTTTCTTTCCACCTCAACTCTGCTACGTGTCTGTCTTCCCTTTTCGTAGCAGAAGCGATGTTGTCATTTCCATTAAGGCAAAACTTATGTTCACTACCTCTTTGTATCTTGAATCAGCTCTGTGAACAACTAGGACATTAAAACCAATAGTAAAATTAGTACTCATATGAGCAACTTGCATCTTCATTGTGGTTTATGGCATCGATAAATTCACATAGTAAATTTTGAGGTAAAAAAATTAGAGTCTATGAATTTAGAAAGGCAGACAAATAGTAAATTAAACCCCAAAGTTTCACTAGTGTCCTAAATTACTGTTTACTTAAGACCCTGACCCATAGATCAAGGCCTTGAAACAACCTTAAGTGATGAGCATCTCAGAGAAGCCCCCACATGCTCCCAAAATTTAAACAGGAATATCTATACATACAACCTATCCTTTAACTGAACTCCATTCTCCCATATAGCTTCAAAAGCAAAACACTATGATCCATCTTTTTCATGTTAATGAAATAAAAAAGGCATAGGAGGAAAAACACAGACCAAAAAGCCACCCTGTAACAGTGAGTAGGAACTAAAGGTAGTGAATAAACCTCCTCCTCATTTCTGTCAGGACTGGAAGTCCTGACTTCTAACAGGACACAGGGAGACAGTTCAGGGCATATTAAAAAAAGTTTCCGTGGAATTTCCCACCCTCTGGAATCCCTATCAGACTTCTGTTGCCACAAAAAGGCCAAGACTGTCATTTGCTCAGGCAGAGAATATCTACACCACTTCTAGCTTAGTAAGGTAAGCGCTTGCCCACGCTACAGGCAGAA
The DNA here is from genome assembly GCA_013397865.1 of Struthidea cinerea. Lineage (NCBI taxonomy): Eukaryota > Metazoa > Chordata > Aves > Passeriformes > Corcoracidae > Struthidea > Struthidea cinerea. The sequence goes on along the minus strand of VZTI01010902.1, from coordinate 425,418 downwards.
CAAACTCATCCAGCTGATGTTAACAGATGGTAACTAGAAGTTAATATCCCTTGCACAGTTTGGAATAGGACACCTAAGAAGCAAATGTCCACATTTCACCATGAACCCCTTAACCCAGGTGTCTTTGTATCACTCAATTTTTTTTTTTCCAATATCTATTGTGTAACATCTAAATTCCCTTTTACTAAAGGTACTCTCAATTTTTCCACATACTTTTAAAGTGTCTATAGTATATCATCTCCAATAAGATAACAATGTTTGCATGCCACAACAATTGCAAATAGGGTTTAATTAAAAGTTTACATAGGAGCTTCCTCTTTGTTTCAGATGTCACCACTGACTATTAGAATATATCTTCACTTCCACAGCTGGCCCAACAGGTTAAACGAATAGATCATGTAGGAAACCTGAGCCTGGATCTATTCCTGGGCTTCTAATAGCTCATGTCTAACATGCTGAAGAGAACATTATCAGCCTGCTCTTCAGTAGGGGGGTGTAGCAGCTGGGCTTAGCTGCTGTGATGGCCACTTTTAGCCCTACTGGGCTTTGACAGGAAGGAAACAAAGAAAGAGAGTGGACAGCAGGCTGGAAAAGATATGGGTGAAAGCTTCACTAATGTCTATTTGTGTCTGAATCCCTTGCCTGAAGATGAGGCTTTTCCTCCTTTAAAGGAATACAAAATAGTAAGACCTTTGATAGGAATATGAACTCTGGATCAGGTTTGCTCTAGAGAAGAAACAGTTCTAGTTACTATTTTATGCCTTTAGTTGACAAGAATTATGTAAAGCAATTCTCCAAATCATTCAGGTTAGTAATTTAGAATGCTGTAAAACACCTTAGGAAAAAAAAAGTGAGGCAGGGCTTGGAACAATGTTACAGAAATATATTGAATTGTATAATCAGACTCTACATTTTATATGTTTGTTTTTTAAAAGATGTTCACCTCTCTGATTTTGTTATGTGCCAGACAGAACAGATTTTGCACAATTCCTCAATCATAATGATAAGAGACACATATCCCACTAAGGTTTCAAAAGGGGCCTTCTCATGTTTTGTAAGATACATATTTGTATTACTGAAATAAATTTTTTCCTGTGCTTGTATCACTAGTTACAACAATTTTTGTGGCTGGTTTACTTTTTATAAACGTTTGCTCGATTTCCCCTACTGCTTACTCCAATTCCTCTAATTTCTTTTATTACCAAACAAACCTGAACCTGTACAAACTGCTAGTTGGTGTCCACATAAAGCAATCACTGTATTCAAGTTAGAGACACTGAGAATTTTTAATGCAATCTGCCCAATCTGAACTCTTTCCTTCACAAACACTTTGCCTTTAAAAAGAAATTCCCAGCATGAACCTCATCAGAAGCGACATGTAACAGACAGTACATGTGGTGTCTGGGCAGGCAGCAGAGAATTGAAAAAGAAGTCTTCACTTTTTCTATCCCATGGCATGTGCAGAATGTACATGTGGCCCAAGCTGACATCAGGCATTTGAAGCAAAAAAACTGCTAAAAGCATCAGCTTCTGTTAATTTACTTTGTCAGATATTGTCTTAATTAAAAAAAAAAAAACAAACTACTGCTAGAAAGGGTAGTGCAGCTGAGCTACAACTGCTTCAGTTGTTCCGACAGTCGCAATTGCAGGCGAACAGAACAGTTCTGGGTTTGGTCCTGCTGTCCTCACCGAGCCCAGATCCTGGCTGCACCCAGCAAGGGCTGCAGGTGCTGAGGTAGAGCATAAAGCTTCTGTTTATCCCCCTAGCTATCAGTACCTGTGTTTGAAAGGTAAAATGTTTCTCACTAGTGATCTTGCCAATAGTGCTGGGTACAGTCCTTCTCATTTGGTTATCTGCAAGGGAGTCTTTCCAAGTTTAAGGACTATATATCACAGTCCGTCAAAACTGTTCTTCAGCACAAGCCCAAGGCTGCTATACTGCATAGTTTGACCACTATGAAAATAAATTCTAAAAATATCAAGCACAAAGTGTTAAATATCTGTGGAGGTGTCACTTGTTAGTTTTGTTGCTTAATCCCCATTACCCGTATTTTCTACTCTAGAGGTGCCCCTCCTCCCAGTTAATTTCAAACAAATGATTTTATCTTTAAGCTCTGGCAGGTGACACACATTTGCTTATTTTTCAGGGTTCACAGAGGGTTATTGCGGTTTGCACAAATTACAGTCAAACTAACAGTTTGACTGTAATTTACAGATTTGTACAGAGTTAGTTTCATGCTTGTGACACAGAAAAGGCAGAATATGACTTTATATAGGTGACAGACAATTTCTTCTGCATGGCATATTCAGATAGATGTCTTACATACAAGGGCCTGTTGCTCTCTACATCCACACAGAGCAGATTGCTTCCATTTGTGAACTTAGCCCAAGCTTGGCCTATTCCCCTTCTATTACAGTTCTAATTTCCAAACTTCCTCTTCCTAGGAAACAAAAAGGAGAATAGGGGCAGATACGGAGTAAGGATCTAGAGGAATGGCTGGGAAGGAGGTCAAGGTGGGCAGAGGAGCCTAGGATGTGCGTGAGAGGTAAGAAAGATCTGTGCTCAAGATATGTGTGGATACACCCAAGGGACATGAGGAGGCTCTGGCCTCTGTTTGCGCTGGCTGGCCAAGCAAGCATGCTCCCACCTCACAGGGAGCTGCTGCTGGCACGCAGCACAGCACTTTGGAGCAGGGCTGTATCCACTTGGGACCAGCCCCAATCTCCCCACATTCCCCAGTACACCCATAAACCAGTTCTGCCGAGACTGAAGGGAATCACGGCATCGAGGAAACACCATGGGGGGTGTAACACAGAAGAATAAATGTAGGGAAAATGGTAAGATAATTTTGCATTGAGAAGGCCTGAGGGGAAAGCAGTTTAATCCTGAGAAACCACAATTTTTTAGAAAAATGAGAAAAGCTGGAGGATCTGAGCAGTATTGTCAGCTCACCTTCATGGAGCTCAGCTCTTATGAATAGAGAGTCCACTTGGTGTTTTGTTTTGGACTATACTATAAACAGTGAAACTGCATGTGAAGTTAGTGAAACCTGCAATTGCTTAGCAACACTGAAGGGAAGCATTTCACAGGAAATACATCTTAAAAATATATTAGTACATTATAGACAGTATTACACTCTCTGTAAGAGAGTGGCTGTTTCATAATGTGTATGTGCATTAGTCCAACTGTGCTTTAAATTTACTGCAAGGTGAACTTAATAATTGCTATGAAATAGAGGAATTTTATTGCTGTTTTAGAGGCAAATATCATTACAGTTATCTTCAGGAAAAACATTAACCCCTCCACAATAAGGAATATGACTGCAAAGAGGCAGTTTGGAGAGGAGTATCAACACACCCAGACCACAGCCAGTGCAAAGGGGCAATTATGCCCTTCTGGTGACAGCAGCTTAGCTTGTGGATGAGAATAACAGCTCTAGAGTCCCTGCAATAGCAGCACAGGGCTGTCAGCAATACCACACAAAATGAGCACAAAGGTGTCTCCAACCTGGCTCTCCCATGCCACAGTTCAGCTCATCAGTCAGTGGTCACTGGACCCTGCACAGACATCCCAGCTTGGTAAGAAAGACCACCAGCACCTTCCAGCAGAAGGATTCCTTCTGTCCACAGCTGTGCCTGTGCATACACAGACTCTTCTGTTGCCACCACATTTTAATTATAGTAAAAAATTCTAGCAAAACTATCAGCTTTTTCTTTGCTACAAGTTGTAAGAAATGTCAATAGCTTTCTTGACACATGTTCAATGTAACTATAAGAGAAGAATACTTTTCCCCTTGGATTATATCAAAAGGTCTTGCTTAGTTTTGTTAGGTAAATTATGCTTTTCGCATACTACTTCCCCATGTTCTCATCCTTCAGTGGTAAGCAGTGGTAGCTTTTTTGAAACAAACATTTAAATAAGCAAGCTTAGAAGTCTTGACATGATTTTGGAAACTGAACATTCTCACATAAATGAAAATTAACTGCCTTAAATCACTAGGAGTAAATTAAGAACACAAAGCTGTGTCTCTGTTCAAAAATATAACCACGGGGTTTGTTCTTTTAAGTAGGGATAGAGAAGACAAACACGTATGCAAAATGAGAACAAGAGATCCACCTGCTATCAGTCAATTGCTGTCTCTGTAGACTTGGTAACCTCTGATACTGTTGCTGCAGCACAAATACATCATTACTCAAAATTTCTTATAAGGGAAACCCAGAGAAAATGCACATTTCTCTGATGGTGAACTCACACATGAACATGGGGCAGAAAGCAGCCGGGGTTTCTGAAAGGCAGCGAAAGCTCAGCAGGTGCCCCTAGAGAGCTCAAGGTCCCCGCTGGGACTCACTGGGCCGACTCCGCTCCTCAGCAGCCATCGCAAGAGCCTTCCAGGGAGATGCTGGTGGTCTTGGCACCACTCCTGGTGGACAACTGTCCACCTCACACCTGGCTCAGCCTTGGTTGAGGCGAGGTAATGAACAGGCCGACAAAACGAACCCAAGCCTCCCTCCCGAGGGAGGCTACTTTTGATCAGTGTTGAGCAACATATGCAGGCTTGAGCAGGGGGGCACGCAGGCAGCTCAGGAAAAAGCGTGCGCTGCTGTAACTAAACTGCAGATTAAGCTGAGTACTGCTGTTTCCTAAGCTCCAGATAAGGAGCCTTCTGGAGAGTACGAAAAGAATTAAAGAGAAAAAAGAGCGGTAATTGTAATTCTACTGTGAATCTAGGCTATATTAGAGCAGCATTTGTCTCAGTTTAAGATAGTGTATTTTCCAGCAAAGATTCTCAGTAGGGAAGATGCTTCTGTAGTTAATGGCTTGTTTCTAATGTCTCTGAAACCATAACATTACCTGCTCAGCAAGTATTTACCTACAAATGAATGTCTGGGTGTCCCTCATGTTATCTCCTTACATAAAAATCATGATATTGGGATCATAATGTACTTAAAATCTCTTCAAATAAAACAATCCTAATTATTGAACTTCCATACTGCAACATCAGGGTTTAATTTCCTTTGAAATAAATGTTATCAAGGAGAGAAAACTGCATTTACAGGTCTGTTTAGAGGCCTGATTTCATTGAAACATACAGAGGAATTTAGAGTTCTATTGTGTGACAGTAGAAAATTGACTAAAACCTATTTCTGTTACAGATCTGGACACAATAGCTTTCATCCTGATCCAGAATAACTCCTATGAGCTGTAATGTGAACTACAGACTCCTGTAAAGCACACAAAACCCCACGAAATGCCCAATTCTGTGTTGCTAAAAACTAAAGGAGTTTTGCCTTTAATAGAAGCAGGCCCCGTGTTTGCATAAAGAGCAACCTGTCAAACAGAATACAAATGCCAAGCTGGTACATGATAGCCACAAGCACAATAGCCCCACTCTTTTTAACTAAGCAAATCCTAGACAGAGCAGTTTTCCCCCAAAATCTGGGCATCAGCTAGAAATTCAGTGAACTGATGTCTCAAAGTGCTCATGAAGGATGCGGGAAATTTGCAGAGGGGCACGAGCTTTTCATTTCAAAGAGGAGGAAACTGTATGTTTTCATTATAAAAAATGAGAGTGTGAAAAAATGCTAACCACACAATAGCTCTCTTTCAAGTATAAAGTTCAGAATTACATCTCCCAAGTTTCCTGTACGTTAAAAGAAGAACACAAAATAACGATCTAAAAATCCTTCACAAAAAACCAACAAGCAAGGATGAAGCAGTACTCGCCTGGGGGCCAATTGCCTCTCCAGCAGCGGTAAGGCTGTTACTAGGCTTGCAGTACCATTTGTTCCATTACACAATCTCCTGAAGCCTTTTACAGAGAGCTAAAACAACTGCCTGTACCAACACGACACATGGCTTTCCATCCCGACTCTTTGCTAATCCAGACGCTCCAACCATCTTTCTTTAAGATGCCATATGGTTGGCAGAAGCCTGTAGATCTAGCAGCACATCTGCTTGTATGTTACTTCTCCCCTCCAACTCCCCCCTCCACACCACAAAAGAGAGAGCAAATAATTATTTTACATGTAACCAATTAAACTGCATTTAAAGAGGACGGGGATTATTTAGCTCTAGATATTTTAAAAATATAGATTGTCGCAGAAGATCATTTGTCTCTCAGTGATTTGGGAAATACAGAGAAACAAAACAAAGAAATGAAAGGCACATGGGCAAAATGATCGCTGCATTTGAATTATTTAAATGACTGCCATTCAGACCTTATGCCCGAAGATTTATTTCCCACATTAGTGTGCCACTGAAGAAGGGACTGAATTCGCTCTCTGCTTTTGTCAGAGGTGAATCAGACAAGCAGACTAGGAAACTATAATACACCAAACCATGCTTTGTTAAGCAAGCAGAGTGAGTCTGTATGCTAATGACTCTGCAGGAATACACTGACACACTGATTTTTTTTGGTGTGATGAGCAAAGATTATTGACACTGTAAAAATCCTGGTTGCACTGGCATGCAGGCATCCAGGTTGTCTCTTTAGAATCCAGAGGCCAGGAAGACAGGCTGCAAAAATAATTTTGTTTGTGATAAGTTATCATTTGTCCATTTGTGACATAATGGACTATAACAGAAAAGAAAATATACACTTTGGAGCCTGAAAAAAAAAAAAAGAACCTAGAAATTACAAATAAATGTTCCCATAAAACTCCCATTGACCACTCTGTGATGAATAACCATCTTAGTTAACGAAGGACAGGCAGAGATAGAAATATATAAGGACAGACTGCACAATTTTGCAATTCTGTCTGCTGATAATTTGCAGCACCTTTTGTTCAGAAACACTGTTTCCTCAAACTTTTCTTGCATCACTAATATAAGACATCAAAGAGATAAAAGACAACATTTCCACCTCAAATGCAGCTCACATGTATTGTTCGTGAGATTATCTGTGAAGCAGTGTGGAGCACAGGAACATGAAGCACATGTGTCTGTTCTAGCAATTTTCCAGAAGAATAGAAACTAGACATGTATTTGCTCCAAACAGTCTCCCTGCACCAAGTCTCCATTGCAATGTGCACAGAATGTTCCTTTGCCTTCACAAAAACAGTTTTCCCTACAATATGGGAATGCTTGTGTTCAACTACACAGTGAACAAATTGTTTTTCCCCTCAGCTATTTAGGATTTAGAGTTCCTACACAAAGGATGGGGAGACTGTGTTCTAGCCTCACAGAAAGAGCCGACCAATGTTGAAAGTTTGGTTGAAACCAGCATTTTTGAGGACAATACTAGGTTTCCAAGCTGTTTGTTTACGGCTAGTGCTTTCCTTTCCCCCAGTACTCTCTGTCTCAAGGCTATTTAAAATTTCATCAACATAGCTTTGAACAGTTTTATACAAAACCAAAATTAAAAAGACACTTTCTCCTCCAATAATTACAATTTTTCCCTCTTTTTCTTAAGAAAAAGATGACAGAAGTTCAAAACATACTTATATTTCAAAATGTAAAATGTGGCAATGTATTCAATGATGTAGCAATTTAGCTCAGTTTAAATTTGATAGGGCTTGATTTACCAGCTATAATAAAGAACTATATACAGGGTATTTACAGTAACAAAAAATATTTATAACTACAGATTAAGATTTCAATTAGTTCTACGCACAATATTCGAAACTTACAAACTATGAAATCATGCCAAAATATATATAATAAAATCAACAAAACCCCTCCCAAGCCTCTTGAAATAATCTCTTTCAGACCTTCTATATTTCACACATATTTCTGATCATTAACTAATTTTCATTTCAGGTATTAATGCCCAGGCTTGGGCCAGTTGCCCCAATCCTAGAGGACGCTGGGAGATGAGAGAGAAAATTATTTCCAATTACCAGACTGCACATATTCACTTCCTTTATTTTCCTAGATGAGGGTGGGGTGTGTGTGTCTCTTCACATTTTCCTGAATGATTCTTAGTAACTCAGTAGCACTTTGGGTTGAAAAATGCCTATTTTATCCATTGTGTTGCTTTGGATAGTAAAACAATAATCAACCCAGCAGGATGCTTCCTGAACTGATGAGGTCAAAACCAATTGTCTGTGACCACACTTGTTATGGCTGTGCCCATCAGCTGTGACTGAAGTTCCAGAGGAAGGTGCGCTTGGAGAGCTGCCACACAGACTCCCTCACCCCATCCCAATTCCTCACCAGCAACATCCAGTAGTGCCCTCCTTTCAGTAAGAGTCCACACAAACAACAGAAACAGAATTTCAGAAATAGAAGGCCTGGCCAACAGAAGTCTTTTATTTTGCACATGTGAAACATGCATTTGATTAGGCACTTCAGAATTTCAATTTATTCTTTAGGCAAAAAATACGGTTCTAGATTTAGATATGAGAGAGAAAATTAACTTCGCATATGTGCTATGACTTCTTGTCCAAGAACAGGTGAATAAAGGAACCATGTGTGAAGACTTCACCAAGATCTGCTGCAAACTGACTACTGTAGAAATAATGAAAATGCTGCACACTTTCTTATTGCTTGCAGGCTAAGAAAAAAAAGAAATACATAGTTTATTCTCTTGACAAGCAATGGAAAATTATGAAGATGCAGTGTACATCAAAAGCCTATCCCTTGACTGCAGAGTGGAACTGAATTGCTGCTTATACATGGCCACCATTAATGATTTTCGGTACAAAGTGACACTAGGTTCATTGGATTGCAGTTTGGAACATTTAAGGAACAGATTGGGTCCGATGAAAACTCCACTATCATATCCTGATCAGATCTTTTTTGAGTTTGTTTGGGTGGGGCTTTTTGGAATGTGGGGGGTAGGGTGAGGTTTTTTAAAGTTTTTAAAGAAACTACAGTTCTTATTATATGGAATAACAACGATTATAAAAATAGGTTTAGAGCTTCCTGTATTCATGTTCTAGATACACCTGAAATGTTTGATATAATAATTGTAAATAATTTACCCAGTTTTACTGGGGACTTCATTTGTAAATTGTAGAAGCAACAGAATTTCAACAGTGATTTGTAGAAATAACAGAACACTTTTCCTCTTTTGAGACAAAGAGAAACAGGGAATTAAATACTAAACCCCTTCAATTTGAAAAGGACTACATGGGGAAGTGAGGATATTAGCAGGAGAATTGATTTCTTCCTTTATAACCACATGAACACCCTTAGACATCCATTATCAAAATAGAAAACATAGAACCACTACAGTGAAAAATTACATCACTTCATACTGGCATTTTTAATTTTGTGGCTCTTATTTTAGTGACATTTCTAGTTCTGGATGGTGACTTCATGTACTTAATTTTAAGAATAAAATAGAAAAAATATACCTTAAAGGGAAAATGAGTAATCAATCAGGTATCTGAAAGACTTCAATTAACATTTTGACAAGTTTCATGATATGCAAACTACTCTAATGTAATCAGTTTTTATTAATTTAACTCCTTGAATATGAGAAAACAAATAAACTACAAAAACGTCCAAGATGCTCTGCAGTACTTAAGTTCCATATTTCTACAAGTGTCAGCTCTGAAACCATTTTTGGCTCTTAAACTTTGCCTTCCTCATCAGACACACACAGATCCTGGAAGTATTCAGCCTCCACACTGCAGTTTGTAACACACCAAGTGCACACGAACAATACGTGCCCTGATAAATTATTACCTATTCAATAAGGACCTATATTTTACCACATACAATTATTGTGACCTATTACTGCAAGTTGCACTTGCATTTATTTCTACAGCTTTGTAGCATTTTATTTCTGAAATTTTACTTGCAATCTGATGTCTCTGCCACCACAGCATTGCTATAATCAAAATTAATAGGCCAAGATAGTCTTCTAAAATTAAACTCTGATCTGAAAGGTACACTTGAACATTTGGGGAGCTCTCTTCAGATGCTGACAGGGAGACGAGTGAGCGGATGTAGAGAGAATCTGGATATATGGTTCACATATGGGCCTAACAAGAGCAATCTCTTCATATAAAGACACTATTTCTCATGCTAAGTCTACCTTGTTTTCTAATGTCAACTGAAAGGAATGTTGGAATCTGGGACAGTTTTCCGCATCAGAGTCTGTTATTTAACTGTCTGATGTCAGAATTATTGTCTCTTTTCACAGAACCTCTGTAGTTTGGAGGGTGAGTTGTTTAAGACTATCAATGCTATACCCTCTTAGGAAATCTTATTCTTCTTGGTTATTTTTCCACCCAAAGCAGCCTGAAATTCAGGTACCCCAACTAATAAAGGATTTTTTTTTTTTCCTCAGTGTTGTATTAGAACTGTGAGATTACCCCAATTCAAGAAACCTGGTATTGGTATTGCCAAGTACTGAATGTTTTTAAGCACAAGTCCTTCATCTGAGTCCAGATAGAAAAACACAGGTCCCAAGCACAATGCTACACCAGTTGTCATCTAGGGCTTCCTTTTGTACAGCACAGAATCCAATATGTCAGCACAAGACAAAAGCACTGAGTAGGAAGAAGACAAATCTTGGTTGCTAAGCTAGCCTGTCATGTAGTAAATGTTTGTGTGAAGCCACACACCATATCACCCAAAGGCTAAGAAAGCTACAGCTAGGTTAAAAAAAAAGTACAGTACAAAGGAAATCCAGTTGCAAATGTGCAGAAGGCAAGACGTGGACCACCGCTCATTGTGGGGAGATCTTTTACTTTACTCTGATCAACACAAAGCTGTACCTGAGGTGCAAAACTTTGCTCAAACAGGTTTGGAAGAAAAACGCCAACATTCATTAATGCCTGTAACTCATAACATGCAATCATTTCACAGCTTTATCTTAGAAGATGTTAGAAAAGAACAGTACAATATTAAATCCACACAGCACAGAGATGCCCTGAATCCAGCAATGTCATGATCCGTAGCACAGCATGGGTAAAAGTGAAACACAACGCTTGGAGAAAAACGGCCGTAGCTCCCAACAAAGTGTTGAGAAGTCTCAGTTAGCTGCCAGAGCTCAAAGCATTCACAGGACTGTGAAATGACCAGAACTCATGTTTAATGGATTTACATAACTGAGTAAAACCAAACAGAGCAGCACCTCCGAGCTGTGCAATCCCAAGCAACAGCTTTGAGAAAAAAAGCACGGGAACGCAGAACAAAACATATGAATGTGCGAGGTACTGTCCAAGCTTACCTCAGTTTAGGGAAAGTCCTCAAGACAAGGAGGTTAAAGGCAAAAGTTGCCTGTTAAGGCTGTGAAATTATTTTGCAGTTAAGTTATTACAAGCAACAAAGGGGCTGGAAGATTTGCAGGTACCTATGAGTCACAGGGTTCACAGAGCAGTCTTCATTTAGTTCCCCATGCCCAAAAGAAATAAAAAATTCTTTTTAATTCAGGGTCCTAATTAGGATGATAATTGGAAGAAATCCCAAACCATCACACTTGAACAATGTGTTTACACCCAGACTCTTTTGTACCATACTGTAGGGAGAAAACTAAGTAAACTGAACAAAGTACCTTACCTAGCTGGGGTCTGAACTTGGTTCCAGCTTTTGAAGGAGTCCAGGCCTTTTGAGGGAACTCAGCCAGCAATTCAGGCAAAGATTTCTTCAAAGGGAAAAAGAAGCTTGATTTTTTCCCCCCCTTTTCTTTGTCCTCCTCTTTTCTTTTTAAATAAAAGCAACATCTCAGATTTGTGAGCACAGTTTTGAAAGGAAGGGAGAAAACACCATTACAAATAGCAAGCAAAGCTTTCAGTTTATGAATCTACTAATTCATCCATGAAATATCCAGGTTGCCTTCATCATCATTTCCAAAACACCATATTATATAAGGTAACAATGGAATACTAGGCTGGTCTGTTTCCCATATTTTTAGTTGGCTCAGCTGGAAAGTGAATACAGGCTATTGCCCCAGGATGAGTGAATAATTTAACTCAAATGCAATTTTGCACAAAATTACTTTCACAACTGGAAAAAAAAAAAGACCAAAAAACCCCCTCATGGCTAGTTAGACTCCTTGATAAACATAAGAAATTGAGTTTCCCCCCCCCCTAACTAAACTAGCACAATTCACAAAGTTTAGTTCATGGTGTTGCTGTTAAATAAGGGAGGTATAAATCTTGACATCCAAACACCAAGCTTTTCTGTGCTAGAGAGGAAATTGCTCCTACACAAAGTGTCAAGTACAAAACCTAGGCATTGCATCTCATACAGTTCCGCGCTGGTCTGGTTGAAATCCCTGCTCAGGAGTAAAATTTATGCTAAAGTAGATGCAAGACAAAATCCCCAAATTGTAGACCGATAATTTAGAAGAGGTCTGTTGCATGTGGAAATGGTTTTGATCTTCAGATCATAAACTCCTGGAGGCACAGATCTTCTTTAATTACATGACTACAAAGCACCATGTGTTTCCATTATGCTATTTAAATAATAGATTTAATTTGAATTTACATTTGTTGATGTAAACATTACTGACTGTAACATTACCCTGCAATCTGATGCAGAAAGTCACTGAAGTATTAGAAAAAAATTCCTTCCCAAAAAGTATACAAAGGAAAGAATCCCCAACTGTGCTAAATATGAATAGAAATTAGCTAAATAGAACAGAATAAATTTTAGTGGAACAGAAATTTTAGGATTATATTTTCACACAAACAACACTAACATCTCAAGTAATTCTAATTTTTAATTCTGCTCTATAGTTATCTGTTGTGTTTATGGGACCAAATGAATTCAGATGTTTCCAGCAACAAAAGTTCCACTGATTATCAAAAGGAAAGAAAGTAGCATGGGAAGGCTCACTCATTTATCTTGCCACACTGCTTTAACTGAAGTGCAACTGGGGGACTCTGCTAATGAATGTAACTATCAGGATGCTAATCAAGTCTGGTTTTTACCAAAATTAATTTAACCTCTGTTTTTGCATAAACAGTCCCTGTTGTTTAAAACTTTGTTTGGGGCTGCTTCTGTACATCGGGAGGGGCTCAAACAGAACGGGGTGTGCTGGGTCCAGAGACAATTCAGTGACGAACAGTTCAGAGGGAAGCATTTGAATGCAATAACATAGGGTAAGCTTTTCCCATGCACTGTTAATAGAAAAAAACCCCAAAACCAAAACACCCTAACCAAAAAACCAGAGCTGACTATTTCTGTATGACAAGGAGTTTAGTATTGTATAGATGACCTGCAAGCACTTCTAAAAGATGCTCTAATTTGTTTGAGAGAACCTAGGCTAAAAGAAGAAAAACATCCATGTTCCATCTATATGGAATGTACTGGTCAGTTTATGCCATGATGCTATTAAAAAAATTACTTTCAAATTGTTGAGCTTGCAGATTATATTTAATCATAATATCAGCATTAATAATAACAACAACTTAGTCTAAAATTTGCCAAAATAGGGGTAGTTGAAAGTGGGAGCAGACAGGAAGATAGAGAGAAAGTAATAATATTCTGTAAAGATTGGACTGGCTTTCAGTTCTGAACATATAACTCACAAGACAACTCAGCAAACAAGTAGATTGCACGAAAAATTTTGAACAAGCAGGTTTTTGTTCACTGTGTACATCCAAAATATCTTTTTTTCAGAAGATCCAGAAACCCTCAGAACATTTTTTGCCAGAAAATGTTCCCTCCACATGTGCTGATGGAATATCTAAAATTACCTTAAACATAAGAAAAACATAAAAAGGTAAAGGGAAAAGAATACAAAACAGCACTGTAACAATATTTTTCATATTTTTTCTTTGAAGTTTTTATCTTTTTCCATGTTACTTAATGTTTTTTTTGTCTGGTAGTATGTGAGCCCTCTAACTGATTCTTTCTTTTCCTTTTGTCCTTTCACTAACCTGCAGAACGAATGAGTGGAAATAAAAGGCCTTCTTTCTCATCTAAAAACTCATAGACAGAAAAAAAATCCTGAATGTAAGTAAAAAAATGATGGGCAGAGAAAAACCAAGTAAGTATTTAAGTGCTAGGTTTGAAAAAAGTCCCCTTATTAGATCCAGATCACCATAAAGAGCCCCAACAGTGGGGCAACACTCAACACTGTAGATGAAGGATCAACAGGAATTCACATAATCTTGGGGTTTTGATCACATCTTTAACAAATGCACATCCTTATGGCAAAGCACTCTGGAATGCAAAAATTTAATTTAATAAATATGAGAAAAGCATAATATTGACAACTTTCTTAATACTTTGCACATTGCAAAGACAGTCACTATAACTTGTTTTGCTCTTGATGTACACTTCTCCATCCCCAAATCTCAACTGTGCAAACCTCTAAGAAGGTAAAACTCTTTGTAACAATTTTTTCACCTACTTGCAGTTTTGAAATCACATTTGGAAAAAATGCAGTGAATCTGTCAAAATTGTTATGCATGAGGGTACAGGCCTCCCACTACAACTTACAGCAGCCACCTAAATGATTCTAACAGGAACTGACCATTTCCAACATGTAAACACAAAAGTAAATCTCTCTTTTTGGAGAGTGGGAAAAAAAATAGCTAAAGTTTTTTGAAACGCTATGTTGGCAAAAGCACATGTTCCATCAAATGTGTGTTATAAAAACTGGATGACCAAGCCATAGGCACTATTTTTAAAATATCAGCTCAGACATTTATAGGACTTTAAAGAATCATCACAATATATTTACCATAAAAACAATTGTTCTAAGACCTAGTAGCTGGATGTTTACTGCAATACTTTGGTGACCTCAAAGAAGTCAATACAATTACTTTTTCAGTCAGAGGGTGAGGGGCCTTTAGATTTGATGGAGTCCTTGAAGAACTGGGCTTCCATTAAAAAATAATGGAGCCCTTCTTCATTTAAACTGATACATGAGGGCACTAGTTCTGGTGCAGTACGTGTGTTACCAGCACCTGGATTAGTTACAGGAGGACTAACTACCAACATTCAGTCTCACAGATTATAACATCATTATTTATGTTCATATTATGGAACAAAATTAAGAATATTATTTTGAAGTCTTTGAATACTTCAATTTAGCATCTATAAAGATAGAGAAATTCTTACATTCCCGTAAATATGGTGGAGTAATGCTGTCTTGATTCTCGCCACAGACTATTGATTTTACATATATTTACATGAAAACCACTGTGTGAGCTTTTCATGTAGCAGTACCTTTCTTAGTAACAATACAAAAGACTTTAGATACAGCTTAAAAACTGTTCTGTAAATACAGAAGCTAGTGACTTAACATCCTTTTTTTCCCTTTTTCTACCTCAATACAGAACACTGAAATCCGTATTTCAGTAGTGAATTCCACAAAGTGCTTTTCCCCAAAGGAACTTTATGCTCATAACATTTAGATCAATTTTATATTGAGATAATTTCATTGTCCACTACCATTAAGTTCATCATCTGCTTCTTTCTTTGTCAACAAGAGCATCTTCTAGGTCAGGACGAACATGGCTTTGTTCACCTTTGCCTAAGGCAATACAGATTTGGAAGCACAAGCCTTCAAGAACTAACTTCCACAGAAGATGTAACGATCCCAAATACACATCAGGGCTAACCTAGAAAGTGCTTCCAAGATTCTCCTACAACAGACTTACAAGCATTCACCAGTCATAATCCTTCTCTGAGATGGACCACATAGAACACAATAACACAGTGAAAGGAAAATATGTCCAAGAAGTAGAGGTCAAAGCCCTTCTCCTACTACAGGTGCCATGACTTCTAACACTTCAGTAGACTACAGGATTTTTTTCAAAAGGGTTTTGCCTGAAAGACACAAATATTGTAGATTGCACTGTACTTATTTTATCTGAGTCAAGCAGACCTCACTGTCACTTGGATCTTCTCTTCCAGGAAACCTGGAATTTCAAACATGATACTTGGATAACTGACCATCAGTCCATTTTAGAACAACAAACTCAACTAAGATGACTGTACTCAGCCTTAATATATATTTTTCCATGTCAATCACAACTGCAAAGAGTAAGAGGTGTAATGGCTGTTGCCTCGTTATGATCGTTATGGTGTCCTTTTATTTTCAGAGACAGTGTCACATATAGAAATGATGGATTTAATTTCCAAGTTGTATTATCGCACATAATTATCAATTCCTTACAAAATGAGCAAAGAACTATACCTTGGTCAGAGAGTTCAATAGGGCAGTATCACAAATAATTGCCTGCTACAATTACCCTTTCTGACATGAAGTTTGGACTTCAAGTCCTATTCTAATTCAGTGGCTTCTACTTTTGTTATTCACTACCAATTCCTCTGCACCCAGCAATGTCAAGAGGTCAACAATTAAATTGTTCAGAATACAACATGAATGTAAGAGTGACCCTATATTATATCTTCATTTTTTCCCTTTGATCATCCCTTTATTTGACTGCATTTCAGTAAATTATCCATGTAGTTTTTATTTTGACAGCTCTCTTTACAGCAGTAAAACAAAATGTGTGCATTGCAAATGGCAAAGATTCAAATTTCAGCTATGTTTATCCAAAATAGCACTGAACTGCTTCTGTACTTATGCTATACTGCCTACAGCCTTACGGAAGGGGAGACAGATGGGATGAATTTAGCAGGGAAACAGCTGTGGCTTGAAGAAGAGACAAGCAAAAGTTTTGCTATCAGGCTTCATTATGTATCAAGGTACCAGTAAAATGTGTATCCGTAAGGCAGCCAAAAAAGTGTTTTTCATTTGACTAGTGATAATTACCTTTTCTCAACAGCTGACAATGTTCTAAGCACCATTAAATAGGTATAATAATTAAGCAATAAGATAAGACAGGCAGTGCCTTGCTGGGGATTACTACTCGCCTCGGGTGTGTTGCGAGGCACAAGGCTGAAGGGTGAGTGACTTCAGCCACCCGAGAAATGTAATAATCTCTCAGAAATGCACTGCCTGGAGTGTCTTCTTGCTATTAAAAATGGAAATTTAAAAAGGACTAAATGCTAGACACATTTCCTGTGGATTTTATTGACATGGGTTAACATTACAGAAAGTCGATGAAGAAACTCCATTTCTGCCCAGCCTATGAAAGTCCTTTCCCAAAGACACATATGCCTATGCTCAGCTTGTTTGTGCATTTTATTCATAAAACTTATTTGAGAAGCACAAGTATTTGTATCATCTAACACATGCGTAGCAAGGACAGAAGATTGGAGCAGCCTTCACAATGGTAAAAGTTAAAGTGCTTTTAAGTCACATGCTCCCAAACATTTATTCTGTGCAATTGTCTATGTTTGGTATCAATTTACAGATGAGCTTATTTTAGTTCTGAAATTGTATACATATACACAAATATATTTTTTAATATGAATATAAAAGGTCAGCCACTCAAATGATCCAAGCAATAGGGAAAAAAGCCAAACAAAACAACCCGAAAACCCCCAAAACCCTTTTTTGACTACATGCAAGTCACATAGCTAAAACTAAGGCTATATCCCTTGTAGTGTGGGAAGTGCTAGTGCAGCACTCAAAAAAATTACACCACTTTAAATAAGCTTAGAAAAGTTTACTGTCATTTCAGCTGTGCCCCTGAGACAACATTTTGAAACTGGAGACCTGAAACTATTTAGCAACCTTGACTTCAATCAAATCAGAATTCTAAAGACCATTCAGGATCAGCCCCCAAGTAATGAGGTATATTTAGGACAAGGATATCTTTCCACATGTATAACTAAAGGTGGAAACTGGCTCTCTGAGGTTAAAAAGAACTTTAAAAAAAATTTAAAAACTCCTTTCCCCTTTCTTCCCCTCCATACATGACTTTACAGTTCACAAAGAACAACTTGAACACAGAATAATCTTATTATCCTTTTCCATTTCTTTCATATTTTCCATCATCACTACTTTATTCCAGAACCAAACTGAGAAGCCCTGCTGAGAAGCACACACAACACTGTCTTGAGTACCCTAGAAATACAGATGCTAAGTAGGTCTTATCACACTGTCCTTCCTTATAGACACTTCCATAATCTCCACTTTACTAAAACTTTTGCCATTAGCAGTTGAAGGATTTCACATTTAAGACCACATTTCTAGAAACTAGCCCAATGCCTTCTACTATTTGACTACTACCAATTAGCACCATCATATGACATGAGGCTTAATAAACACAATTATTTTTTAGCATTTCATTTTTTTCAGGATAGCAATTTTTTTAGAGTGCACTCAGAAACTGATAATGAATATGACTGGAGTTCTGGAAGTTTAAGTTAGACAAGAAATAGGCAAAATAAAGTTCTATCTGTGTTTCAGCTGACAAAAACACTGGAAAAAATAGGGCCCCAGTCTCATAATGCATAAACTAAACACTTACTGGTTTGAAAGATGGAAAACAAACAGCATGATGAGAAAATACCCCACCTTCAAGTGCAACACTGGCATAGAACTAGTGGCACAAGACACATCAAGGCTAAACAGATTTAAGAACTAAAGGATAAAGATATTTAGGAACAGGTTAGATTTATATATGGAAAATAAGAGTGTCCACAGTTAGATCAAGTTCCACAGGAACAGTATTGAGTCCTGTAGAAGCAATCAAAACACTGAAGTTACTGGGAAAAAGCAGCCTTCCAATAACCTTGCAAAACTCCACCACTTATTATATTAAAACATAAATTATCATTAGTTTGTGTCGCCTTCTCTTACAATAACCTTGAAAGCAGGCAGGTGCATAGATTTTGTTACAGAGCTGGTAAATTTTCATGACACACTTGCAAAGCTCTTTAAATGTTACTCATCTGTCTTCATTTTCAGTTCTGCACTACATGGTAATGGAGGGTTTTAAATAGCCTTTGTCTGAAAATCTCAGAATCATACACGGAGATCAAAACCGGAAGGAAATCTGCTGCTTAAAGTATTTTGCCAAATGGGTTAATAGTTAGATTTTACTATAATTGTGAGTTCATTGAAGGCTTAATAGCAAGATCCCAATTACTGTCAAATATCCCAACTAGGTATTTGCTGCTAAACTACTGCATACTGGTAGTCTCACATGGGCTATTTGAAAAGGACTTGGGTGGGTTTTCTTGTTTGTTTTTTTATAATTTTTCTGACACATCACAAGGATATCACAGAAATACAGTACAGTAAAACGAACTTTTAAAATGCAGATGGAAAATGATATGAAAGAAAGAAAAGAAGGTGAATGTAACAGTCAGGACTTCAACAATTTAGTTTTTTAGATGGTCTAAAAAAATCAAAACTTGTTGAAGATTGTTAAATGTTTTGGGAGGAACATGGATAGTTAGGGCTGTCCTCCAGAGTTTATACTACATTGGAAAGGCTATTACCCTTTTGGAAAGGTAAACCTTTATTCTTTAGTGCTGGGTACATTTGAGCAGGTAACTTAAATAAACTCAAGCTAACTTGAATGAACAAGACCAACATGCTTTTTGGTGCCCTCTCTTGCCATTAAACAATTATGTTTTTATGCACAAGACAGCAAAGGAGCATGCTGACCCAGCTTGCTCACTTTGTATTTCACATCTGGGGAAAGTGGTGAGGAAGACTGGTTCATAACTACTACCTTGGACCAGAGGTGCTTCTACCAGGCACTGAAGGCAAAGTGTTTCAAAGAAGATAAGGTGGTTGTGAAGGGGTAAATTGGTGGATTAACACAATCATGTATCACCACCAGAAGCAACCCCTATCCAAAATTAAAACTCTTGCAGGTGTGTAGCAAATGTAGGAGAATAAAATGGGGTTTCCCTGGAAAACAATGGGTGCACTTCTGTCCAATTATGCACATCTTTTTCAGTGTCAGTTACGATCTGCATAGCGACAAGAGTTTCTAGATCTTGCCGAATCAAGGAGAGTCTGGGCTGAGCTGTCAAAGACATCACCTTTATCCACCTCCATTTTAGAGGAATCAAGAATGCTTCGTTAATGCTAAATTAACATTTAAATTTGAAAACCAGCAACTGTGCTGACAACAGAAAGTAACAAGAACAGCCTGGAACCTTATGTTGTGCTGTTTTATATCACACATATTTCAGGGCTTTTTACATTCCTGGTAGACAAGAACACAAGCTTACTATTAGTGAGCTGTAGGCTTTGACTCAGTTCATGAGGCATGAATATGAACTATCCCCCTTTCTGTTTTGGAGAAGGCAGAATACATTAAAGCAGTACAGTAGAAGATATTCTCGGAAGTGGACAATTACCAGACTCTTAGCAGAGGGGGTGTTAGAGAGTTGGTAGCTGTTGAACACAGGAACAAGCAAACCTTGCCGTTTTCCCACCTAGCTTTTCTTTGAGACATCGACCAATACGACTTTGCCAGGTATTATCCTCCAGTTTCTAAAATAATAAAATTGTGGCGGCCAGCAGTCTTGATGTGCAAAGTGAACACAGGCACTGTGACATCCCCTCTACACCTTCTTCCTCACATTGACTGTATTGTTATGAAATTAAACCAAGTGCAGCACTAACTAATCCTTAAAGAAGGTAATTCAGATAATTATCAGCCCATTAACATGACCTCAAATGCAAAAAAGCCTGCAACTAATTCAGAAATGAAAGAAATGTATTAGGGCATAAAGCGGTAACTGGAACATGAGAAACTGAAACATAAGCTAGATCAAGCAGATTTGGTCACATGAACCCTAAACTCTTTGACAGCTCATTTTTGGTAAAGGAAATGCAATAAATCTTACTGACATTAATTTCAACAAAACATTAAATATCATGCCCATCAGCAATTGTTAACTAAGTTGTTGACAAGTAACTGACTGAAACAAAGAGCACAGCCAACATGAACAATTGAAAGGGAAGAAGAATTCTAAGAGAATTTCTTCACATTTAAACAGATTTTTGAATATTTTGAATTATGACTCAGCACAAAAAAGGAGGAGTGGGCTGATAAGATTTAAGAGATGTTATCAGCTTCGAGAAAATCTGGGATACTGCACAGAAAGAAATAGATGACTCAGAAGACTGAAACAGCAGACATGGGATGAAAGTCTTACACTATATACTAAGTGCATTCTCAGTTCATAGCAAAGGTCTCTGCAGAAAACTTGAATTTACTTGGGAGAAAAAGGTCCTGGATGCACTTCTTAGTGCAGCTGTCAAAAAGACAAATATGACTGTAGGATTCATCAGTCAAGGAATTTCTAGTAAATACATCAATTCCATATATACAAATATATTCAAATGTCCCCATCCAAGACCCAAGACAGTTTTGCTTGCCCATATTCAAAAAAGATGAACAATCAGAACACCAAGGTGATGAAGATCTTACTGCAAAAGAAGACCAAAGGAGGAAGCCTTTACGTATAATCAGAAGTAGGACTGAATAGATACATTCATTACATCAACATGCATTATCAGTGCAGATTCTTTTGAAGAACTACTTGTCCCAGTTTTGGCTCAAAGACAAGTAGGTACAAACCAAACAGAAATTAATTCAGACCAAAAATAAGAAGAATCCCAATGAGAAGATCAGTGGAAACAGTTGTCCAAATTGGAATGGTGAAGCCTAATGTTTTATACAGAGGAGCTCAATACATTCTCCAAGAAATATATATGTATATAAACTATATATAGAGGTACATACATTTCAGATACACACACTTGGAAACAGATGAACACAGTACTCCATGACCTAGAATACATCTTACAGAACATTATTAAGTTCCCTAAATATCTCTCCGGAAATTGGGTAGGATATTCCCCTCTGCTTCTTATTTGCTTCTTAAGGCTCAGAACTTATTTGCACACTATTTTGCAGCATTTTATGAAAATCTTGTATTTCACTCTTTGTATACTTTTTCAATTTTTGTAACAGGTAAGAAAATTCTTGCTTTGTGTGCTTACTGTTTAGGTAGTTGGGGAATAAATCTTTCAAAACAGTGTTTGGGGTCTTATAAACTTATATAATTTATTAACTATTTGAAATGGGAATATTATACATATAAAAGCATAAATAATAGATGTATTTATACCACACTGTATATAGTCATCTATTTAAACTAAGAAAGGGAAAAAATAGTTCAAAAGATAGACAATAAATAGACAAATGCTGAACTGCAGAAGAAGAGGGATGGAGAGATTCTGGACATCCAATTTCTATTCCAGAGAATTTGAACTGTGTGCAAACAACCCAACATTAAACAAAAGCCAAATATACTTTCAGACTCCGACAGGATTTGCAGCATATATATAAGTGTATGTGTATACACATTCTCCATTCATTATTTCCTAATAGTAGTTCTCTGGAGTATACATTTCTCAATCTAAAATATGAGTCTATTAAATACTAATAAAAATATTAAGTAATAGTGATAACCCCAAGTACTGGACCGAGCTGAGAGTCTTATCTGTCTGAACCGCAGTGCTGACACACAGTGACCACAAAGCTTTTTACAAACTCCTTGTATGAAGGGCTGCACAAACAATTATGTATCTCCAATTGCTACAGCCATCCTGTCACAGCAAAACCATGCCAAAGATTATGTGGGCATGAGTAATGACGCTCAGGAAAAAGTGCAGCATACTGCTCTTTACACATTGAGACAATGTGAATATCTTTGTATCTTTAATATCCAAAGGTTCTGTGGACACTACGCATGTTAATCTCTATTTTCAATTTAAAAATGAATGTATTTTAAACTAAAAAGCCACAACACAGTGCATTTCTATTCTATAATTGCATTGCAAAACAGATGATTGGTCTAATAAAAATATAGGAACAATTGCCTCACTGTCACTTTAAAAAATATACCAATCTATCAGTAGAATAAGGAAGATAATGTATTCAATAGAGAATGAACTGGACTGGAAAAAAATAAAGGTCTTTTAGGTGATGACATAAGCTAAGTTCTTCCATCCATCATTACTTCTTGCAAACACACATACACACACAAAAAGTACTAGAGCTTTGGGCAGAAAACGTAAAATTTCAAATGCATCCTGATTGCTCCAGTTATCAAGAAATAATTTTAATTAGTTGTTCTACTGAAGATTTGCCAAGAAATCCAAAATCTCTATTCAGAAGTGTAATAGTTACAGCAAACTAGCTATTGGGATTTTACATTTCAGTTATTTGAAAATGCTGGTGTATTCTCTCCATATATGTCTCAATTCTCATGTGTTCTCTCATGCATACATGATCCTGCATACCATATCACTTAGTAACAAAACAAAAAATATAAATTTAATGGTGGAAAAAAGCCTTTAAAATCCTTGTCAAACTGAGTATCACATTTTCACTCTTTCAGTGGTCCGTTTAAAGATTAATTTTAGCCACTCTTCCAGATAAGCTTATCCATAAGAACCATACATTTTGCCATAGGTAGGAAACAAATATAATTTGTCACATGTTTTGCTATACAGACATTTCTGCACAGTTGCTGCACTACACTAGAATGTCTGAAGGGGAAGACACCCCAGGTAGTTGGCTGCAGACATATCTCAGCAACATGGCACATAGTTACAATTTGACACATAGAGTCTTTATAAATCCAATGTCTATGAAGTCAAACAAATCTCCTTCTTATTTATAGTAACAGGCGAGAGCAGATCTCTGCCGTCTTGTTACACAGATGGTTGTAACATTTTTATAGTTAACTTACAACCACTGATGCCTAAGGAATAGACACACATCTGCCCCAAACTGCCAGTCCTGTAGGCTCTTCTTTTTAACTTTAGCTAGCAAAAATACAGTCGAAATACGTCTAACAGCGTCCCCCCCAAAAAGCTACCACAACATAAAGCCCCATACAAATTTGCATAAAATGTATTAGTACTGTTAATGTTATACAGATTGGACAGTGATCACACACATTACAGCAAAAATTACAGTAATATCAACTCTAACCATAAGACCTGAAAGAAAATTCATAGCCCCAAATTCCATATGCTGAACTTTGGAAAAATGTCTGGAAAGAAACTCATTAGAAGCTTCTAAATTTATATTTTATTTAAAGGATTTTAAAAGAATCTTATATTTCACATAAACTACTGGCCAAATGCTTTTTTTTTCTTTAACTGCTTGATAAAAAGTAAAGGCACGTCTGGCTCATCTTCAAAAAAGGAAAGAAATTGCCTAGGATTTTCTTCTTCCGCTTGAAGATACTATTCCATGTTTGCTGTATTGCCACCTATCACCTGGGTCTTCAACTGGAAACGTAAAAAGAAAAGAGCTAAGCTATATTTAATTAAATGCTTCCCATTTTAGACACTGGCTGTTCACAGAAGCAATCCTCTAAACAGCTGACTTACAATCAAATGCTTGTTTTACGAGAAGAACAGAGGCAGAAGAGTAAAGCCATAATTGAACCTTGTAACTACAAGAGTTGTTAACTAAGTTCAGTGAAAGCTTAAATAGCCTGAAGAAATCCTGACCCACGGCAGCTTGGGCAAATAATACTTATTCATAAATATGTTCAAACAGTAATAGATCTACGCAGGTTCTTGTCTTTTTCTTCTTACTCTTCAAATTGCAAGAGAAAAGAGTTTGTGAGAAAGTGGATCTGCACTTACAGAACTGGTCTAACTACAGAGGTGAAAATGCATACCTGGGAATTCAGTTTGAAAACAGATTAAGGAAAGAATGAACCAACTTTACGCATACAGTTACCCAATTCATTTGGCTTTGAATTTTCCTTCATCTGGAAGCTATTAATATTATGTAGAGTGGAACACCAAAAAAAACCTCCAAAAGATAGAAACCTTTCATTTTGCTTCATATTCTTTTTATTCTTGGCCAGTTTCTACCTTTACAGCTGCCTTATAAGAAATTCTGTACTTTATGCTATCCGCTAATTTCTACTACAAACACAAATGTACATAATGGGCATCTGAAGAATTTACTACTACAGTTTGCTTTGAGGCTGAAAATTTATAAAAATGGACTCTGCTACATAACAGATAAGATCTTATGTCTGCAAGATTCATATCCATGAAGTCACACATAATGACCAACTCCACTGGACTCTTAACATGTCACCTTACTCCTGCAAACTATACATCTTTTGATTCAAGTTTGCCTCAGTAGCATGAGACAACTGTATCATTTAAGATGGACATCTAGTTCTTTTAATGCCATATTTCACTGAGTAAAAACACACTGAAAGGGCTGGATACTTCCATTACTCTGAAAAGGCTGATGCCATATCCTGTTTAATGTCAGCAACTTGAAGTAATCTTTTTCTTAGAAACTTGCTTATTTAATTTTGGACTATATTTATTTGCAGCATGTATTCGTACAGAGATAGGAATGGCAGTAAAAGACTTATCTTCTTCACTTTCAAGAGTGCAACTATTATGATTGCCTAAACACTTTTGCTCCAAAAGAAATTCTGACTGATCAATTAGATCTTGCTTCTTCCACAAAACAGTTGCATCAGGGACTGTGATACTGTCCCTGGAGAAAACACATATTGACAGAAATTTCTTCTCAAACGAATACCACAATACCTCATTATTCAAATGCAAATGTTAGGTCCCAAGTTTAGCCAAAATCATTTTGACACAAGAAATTTTCTGAAGATCCAGAATAACAGCAACTAGAGAATTAGGTCAGAATGCACTTTGTGGGACTATGTTGCAGCAAGACCGCTGCTATTCGTAGCTGCACACAAAGGAGAAACAAATGTGTAAAGAAGTAACTATTGTTAACAGTATTTTGCTGCGATTATTAGTATCTAAGGGATGGATGAAAATCGGAGGTATAATACTTTATTATTATTTGTTGTTCTGCTTTTACTAAATAGTATAGCTAGAGCTCTATTTTCAAAATCAGAAGGGAAAAATTACTATTTTTATTTAGTGGAAATCTTTCAACATAAATATAAGGAACTGTGAGATTTATTTGTTATGGCAGTTATTCTTTTTGCTTTTTTTCACCTAGATTTGTAAACTTCATAAGCAATTTATAGCATTTGGGAATTAATCCTGAAAATCTACTACAGTGTTCACATGGAAATTAAAATTAGATTACAAAGCAGTTTAGAATAACAGTCTTGTCACTTATTAGTTGGATTTTAAATTAATAGAGTGCAATGTGACAATTAAAAATATGTTAAAAGAGCCACCTCTTAAAATGCTGGGAAAGTATACTGTTCATGTTTCAAACACCTGATTATCTCTGCCATATTTACATATTCTAAAATATTTAATAAGACAAATGCTATTACTGCCCTGTTTTCTCTCTCTGTTGTCTGCAAAACAGCAGCAGAAGGTAAGGCATTGCCTGCAGCATGACCACTCTGCTTTCAAACCACTTTTGTGGTCTGGATTAATGCTTTCAGTCTTTTCTAGTGTATAATCATTGCCGCTGCAGCAGAGAATGAGCAACATTTTCCAGCAGATCTACTTTATTTGGTTCTGATAGAGGAAAGGTTATCCTAAAAACTTACAAAGGACTCTTAAATTCTACTATATACTCATAATTCTACAGAAGTGCAGCTTGGAGGAAAAAGAGGGGGGAAAAAACTTTCACGTGAAAGTAACCTCGAATCCTCAGTGCTACATATGGTAAGAATCCACCACAACTAAAGAAATCAAAAGGGAGGTGAGATAAATGGAAAGATTATGTGGTTACACAGATTCAGGACGCAGTTGCAGCATTTTGAATTTCTTTGTTCTCTGAGCTATAAATGATGATGACAATCCAAGGTTACAGAAGAACAGGATGAGGTACAGACAGAAATTTGAAAGGGAAGAGGAAAGAAGCGGTTCTGGAAGACCGAAATGAACACATGAAGTGCTTGCAAGAAAGAAGCTTATCTAAACAGACAGAATAAAGAGAGGGCAGCAAAAGAAACCCCTAAAAAATGAATACTTTAAAGAAGTGAGCATACAGGACTGGCTGCTTTAATACATGCAAGCTCTGTTCCTCTCAGGTGGTCAATGATCAAAAAAAGCAAGCAGAATTTTTCCCAGTAAGGGCTGTCTAGTCCAAATAAAGTTAAACTGCATTTTGCCTTTGACTACCAACAAGAGGTAACCTGGATGATTGGATTTGCAGAGTTGCCTCTCAGCCTCCTCTTTCCTTCCTCCTCTACCTCCATAAGCATGCTAAAGCTCCTTCCAGTGCCTGTTACACTTAATGTGGAGTGGAAAACAGAACAAGAGAGCATAGATGAACTTTCTGGAACCAAAAGGAAAAGACTCCACAGTGATCTTTGAGGACGTCTAATCCATATCACAGCACAAGCCATTATCAGTCTGGATACTCTGGCCAGAACAGTCAATTGATATTGGTGGAAATATTTCATACTAGTCATGCTGCAGCTGCTCTCAGCTCGTCCTGAGGAAGTCACTGCTTCTCTGAAAGGCTAGTGATGCCTGGAAACTGTCAGTATTTCTCTGGTTACTATGATTTTCAATAAAATTTGTCTGTTTATACAAGTTAAATGATGGTAAACCCCAAAAATTACAACTATTCCATAGCATAATGGAACCCACATCTGTACTCTACATCCACATCACCGAAAAACCTCCTCCCTACTTCCTCCCCAGCTCCCCCCGCCCTTTTTTTTTTAGTATGGTAAGACTATTCATACAAGTTAGAGCAGAGAACAGCCGAAGCAGCCCACACACATATGTACTAGCCTTAAATTCTTTGGAAGACTGTGTTGTTCAAGCTTTCCTTTTATTTATCCAAAATGGCACAAGCAAAAGATGTTAAAAAAAACCAACTTGACAGAATGGTTGGGGAGGGGGAAGGAGTGGTCATTTCATAAGGAAAGAATATTACTTTCCCATAACCTAGTGTCATTTTTATGTTTATACAACACAACTGTTACAGTCGAGCATATCACGCACTGACAGATTAACAGGACCTCCTACCTTGACTTCATTCTCTCATGCATTCTCCCATGCTGGATACACTGTTGGTCCAATTCATCATTACGTTTCTGCATCTTCTCCAACCTGCCATGAAGATACTCTTTTTCCTGACTAAGTTGGTTGACTTCAGATCTACAGAAGTAAAACAAGGCGATGATAGATGTTGTCAGATTTCATCCTGCAGTGTGCCATCAATATGTGGCTTCAGCATTTACAAAATTTCATACATTCATATGTAATGCATAAACAAGCTATTACTAGAACTTACAGAAACAAAACGCTGTTTCAGATAATCTTAAGACAAAAGAACACAATACTGGTGGCTATCTTCTAAATATGCCATTGGCAATCACTCAGTCATAGGCTGGCTAAACTAATTTCAGCCTAATTTAAACAGGCATGCCATTTGGCATTATGTGTTGATGTTAAATAAGATCAATAAACGTAAATAAATGTAAATTCATACTTGTTAAGCAAGAATTTGGCTAACATTTTAAAAACACATTTCAACTTCTTTATTAGCAAAAGCTAACATTTAGTTTAAAAAAACAGCTCCTAAACCTTGTTCAACCTTTACTCCACTCTATAGGTTGAGCTCTCAACAGCTCACACGTTGAACTCTCAACAGGGGTGCTGTTTTAGAAACTTTATTAACCTTCTATGCCTAAAATAACATTGCACAGATTTAAAAAAAAAAATAAAAAACAAAACCCCCAGAAAACCCCTCCCCCACAAAAAACACCCAAACCCAACCAAAAAACCAAAGCCTCATTAAGAGGAAAATTAACAAAACTTTAAGAAACAAGGGGCAAATCATACAGGCACACACTAATCTACATAAAACTCAGCACAGCCTTTAAGAATATTAGTCACTTCTAAGCAATTCTTATTCTTCACGGGTGAGCAGAGACACCAGATCCATGAATGACCTGGGACTGCTACTTGCTACATCTCTAACCATCAGCCCATGGAGAAACAGGCATGAGCTGTTTCTTAATATCAGGAAAAGACCTCAGATTAAATTGTGATAAAATATACATTATGCACTTGTACATTTTTAACTCTTTGGAAAAGGTTAATGAGAACATGTCAGAATCTGCTATACCATCAGAAAGTACAAATCAAAAGCAAGCAAATTTGATTTATGGCATCTGCCACTCCAGATCTCAAGGTTAAAAAGCTTCAGATATATCTTTAAATCATAAACTTAAATATACTGCAATTACAGCAGAAAGATACTTTACCTTCCTGGCTGTTAGAGAATGCAATAACAACTGACATTCTGAAAAATACAACAAAGTGCAGGGAGAAAGGAATACTCCTCCTTCAAAAACATGTTGTTACATTGACAAGTCAAATCTAGAAATGACAACATGATCTTTTCATGTTTAAATAGAGAACAATGCATGGTATCATCTGTGAATCTAAAAGAACTTAGCAAGGGAAACTTTGGACCAAGACTGTATGTAATCGAATTTAGATTGAGAGTTACAGCTCTATTAAGGAAGATCACAGACAAAGACATCAGAATTGTGCTGATAGATTTGTACATCAAACTTCAGTGCACAGGAGTTTCCTAGATGGATACGTAATAGCGGGCAGAATGTTATACGAAGGTAGCAGAAACTAAATTTTTCCCACGATCATTTTACAGAAACACTAGTAACGTAAATGTCAGCATTAACAAAGCATTGCCAGCTGGACCAACTGTTATCACACAATGTGAATGCAGTCTGTACTTGATACTGATACTGTAAGATGGACAACCAGTGGATAAAAACAAAGGTTCACTGCAGAGCAGCTCAAAGAAACCTGACGCAACAAAGCCCAACCAGCCAAGTGATAACAGGGACTAAATTCAGTCCTGAGTTCCTTTTTTTGCCAGCAAAATTCAGCAACAGCATTTGCCATGTAGGAATACTGTAAATTATCACATTTGTAGGGTTTCCCAACTGGGAGATCCTGTTTCTTTTTCTGTATTTATATGTGACTCTCTCATTCATGGAAACAGCAGAAGCAACTTTCAAGGTGATAAAAGCCTCAAAGTTTTACAATTACTTATTCATCTCCATCACATCTGAAGGCGCCCAAAGTCTTTCTGGAAAGATCAAGTAATTCAAATCAACCAAAACCAAAATGCTACTGAAAATTTCAACTAATGAAACAAAAGCAAGTAATGAATTAATTAAAAACATGAGTAGCATAATCTCCAGTCTCTAAAACAGAGCTCTAAATGCCTGATGCTTTGAAGCATGAGTGTTGTCTTCTCCTAAAACACCTTTTGTAACTACAGTTGAACTCAGAAAAAAATCCAAAAAATTCATTCAAATTATGACACTATTTACACAATGTCCTTTCTATGTAACTATCTAAGAGTCTGACCACCAAGACTCAAGTATTTAATGACACTGAAGTTTTGAAGGATAGCACATATAAAGGACAGAGTGCTTATTTAGGTCCATGTTAAAAGGTTCATGTGTGTTGGCATTAAAGACAGAACAGCAGTACAATACAATACTGCACACCAAGAGTCTTCCACCATCACTTGTCAATGATTCCCTCTGCATCTTTAAACATTCCTGTCATTCACCTCAGTTTCCAAAGATTAAGAAAAGACAGCTAATTCTATGTGATATTTAAGTAACTTCACACATGGTTGGGTTAAAAAAAAACCCAAATCAACCATAATTGTAATAAGCCTGATAACTGTACTGAATGCTATAGTACACTTACACAGGAGTAGCAATTCCACCCAGAGGCAGGACCAGTCCTGTGTAAACGCTTCCGAATGACTCTGCTCCCGAGGTATCACAGCAGGAAAAGAGAGCGGGACAAGTGTCAAAGCACACAGTGCTGAACTCCAGAGATAGTTCACTCATAATGCAGGGGAAAGAGGCAAATTTGAAAAATCTATGCACTAATCACTATGTCTGATGGATCCTGCACAACTAGAGGACACAGCATGGATGTGCTGATGCTGCTCCACCAGAGCTACTCTGGGTCCAACAGTCTGAGCAATAGGCTGTGGTGGACTCAGTAGAAACTGAAGCATGCAGGCGTTTTAGTGCCGCCATCGGAGCTGAACTCAGCAGGAAGGTACACTTCTGCAGACCCAGGCTGGCCCCACAAGTCAGGCAGTCACGTATCTGTGCGTGCTTCTGAGATCTGATACACTCAAATGACCTCTACGAAATCACTGTTATTTTGAAACTACACAGAGCAAAGCTACAACATCACATGAAAATGTAAAATGCATGCTTGTAATTGGATGCATAATAGATTTTGCCAAATCTCATTTACTTGTCACTACATCAAAAATAATTGATGGGGGCAGGAGCAACAACAGCAACAAAAACCCCCTCTATACTTTTGAATCCCTTTAACTACCTCAACTTCTATTTAAAAACCACTTTAAGGTTTTATCTACCATCTTTGCTGGAAGAGTCTTGGAAAAAACTCCGAACAGGTTTGCCTCCAAAACACTTAAATACTAAAGGCAAGAAAATGAGGAAATGTTAAATAGTCACAACTCAAAGTCAATCTTAACATAAGCTGAATTTTGAACACTAAGGTAAGGTGGCAATGCTGCCTTTACTCCTCTGAACTAGCTTCTGCATTTCAGTGCTTTTTAAACACTGCCTTTTCCTGCTCTTAAAACCAATTGTTTACTTACACAGAAATTAAATACACGCTCTAAAATATTTTCCACTGATGCAGTATTGTTGCATATAAATGTAATGACTGAACCTTCAGATAGACTGTTGCCCATCTTCATACAGCTACCTTCAACAAACAATTCACTCCTGATATTGAGTGCAATGACTGCAGTCAACCAAACATGCAGAAAAATAGTTCAGCCGGGTATGTGTTCTTTACTTCAATTAAACTCACACAGTTGGATGCCTACTGTTGCCAAACCAGTAATATAATTTATACATTATAGTCCAAACAGTAAAACTACACTAAAAGTCATTTAACAATATTTATAACACCATAAAATACAGTATTAAAATATATGAACTGCAATATGTACCAAAATTATAAAATTTGTTTCTCATCATCAGTGATTAAAACCAGGATCATTGCTCTAGCTTCAATACTCACAACCCTGGTGACAGATTAGAATTCAAATCTTAATGATCAATTTACAATTAACAAGATAGAAGTGAAACAAATTAAACCAACCATTATATATAACGAGACCCAATGGATTCCCATTGTTCCCCTTAATTACAAAACGCAAATCACAAATACACAGTGGGTAGTGTTGAGCATTAATCTACAACCTAGAAACTCAGACAGTGACAATCAGAGAAAAAAAAGAACAACACAAGAAAGAAACAGAGAAGAAATCAACAAAGGACTATATTTTTAAACATGCCTATGCATACGAAAACCTTCACAGACACTATCTTCTTTCTGCACAGCTTGAGGGGTTTATAATTCGTCTGACATTGTCTTTCTGACGCCTTTCTGTGTAGGGACTAGCTCAAAAAATGGTTCCAGCTTACATATAAACATAAAAACTTCAGTTTAGATTTCTCAGAAAACCTGCATTAAATATAAAAATATATGTGCCATTCAGGTGCATTCCACTGAAATTGGACAAATACGTAGTCATCACAGATAAATCTGAAATGTCTTTTATTACAAATGGGTACTTCCTATCAAACCCAAGAAAATTTAAATAAACTTACTATTGCATCTGTTATTAAAAGAGCTCGAGTTTTGCACCAAATAAATAATGGTATTGGTAGCATACAGTCATTACTTAAATCTAGGGAAACTAAGTGTGCTGGTTTGGCCAAGTCACCCCAAGACACTAAGGCACAAAAATTCTAGAAGTACAGCAAGAAAATACACATCTAGGTCCAAAATTCAGTTTATGGTAAGGTCAAAAACATGGGAAAAAAAAGAAAAAATATTTTCCATGAAAATAGGGCACACTGCTGCTTTGCAATCTGCTTTTATTAATGTATATAAGAACTACGTTATAAAATCTTCCCCAAATTATTACTTTCTTACAGAAGACAAAACTACAGTATTCTGTCCCAGAATGTGCTTTTACACTACATTCAGTGACAATGAGCATGAAGATTGCCATTCAGAGAGCTGCTACTGAGAGATACGTGCTGACCATGCACTTAGAACCTGGCTAAAAGAATTTTCTGCATCTGATCTCCTGATCACATCATTTTCTGAAGCCATCTATATTAGTCTGTCATTTTCCACCATCTCCAGTTCCACCTTTCTGTTCTCATTTTTACCTTCTTTTTTTGTCTCTACCTATTTCTCTATCCTTGTTACTGACTGCAGCAGCTCCCACTCCAATGAAGGCAATCTCAAGCTATTTTAGGACCACTTCTCAGAACAACTTTCATGCAGTCTTCCTTACAGTTTCTTGTGTAAAATGTACCACTTCCTGGAGATGCAAGAGGGCTCCTTTTCCCATTTTCAGGTCCTTGACATAGTCAGCTAATGCTGCTAGGTGGAGAAACACTTGGCAATCTCTAGTATTTATTTTCAGAGAATAATGTGTTTTCACAGTATGTTTTCTGTCTTTCCTTCATCCTTTACAGTTACTAGTCTGTGACTGTGAGCTCTAGCAACAAAGTCTGTGTGCTTTTTTATTGCTGGAATAATAATATGAGTTGAATCTATTTAGATTTTGCATTACTTAAGCAGAAGAGCACTGCTTTTTCAGAAGAAAAATTCTGTTTGCTTCCCTCTCAAGTACCCATCACAACATTTGCATGGGAAGATTGCTTACAGTTCCTCAAGTTTCTCATTTACCCCCCAAACACTCTGGATGGGATTCATCTCCCAACTTCAGCCACTTAACAGCTAGTCAACACTTTATATTCAGTGGGAAGTAGGATGGGCAGTGGAGGCAGTACCCGTGGGAAGCATCATATATTTTATTTATTACAGACATATAGATATGTCTGTCATCTACTTAAATCTTTCCCCTTTGACCACTGCTATGAAGAGGATACTGGGGCAAATAAACTCTCTCCCTGAGTAAGTGTTGCCTCTTTTACATTAGCTCAAGAAGATGATTAAATCCACCCAGCAAAAGAGGAATCCTGTTTTGAAAACCTGTTTCGTCTTTGCTGAATGTTTTGCTTACTTCCCATCCAGCCATGAGATGAATCCTAGCCCTAATTACCAAATTCACTTTACATGTCATTTACAGAAGCTACAGAATGCCAATTCCCCACTTAAGTCCAGTTTATCACTCTAAATATGAACCCCAAGAAAATCTCAAAAGATACTATTTTCACACTTGAAAATGTAAAATCAAATTATTTGCTGCTACAAAAGTACAAAATTCACATTTTATTTCTGTCCTACAGAACTTTTGAATAGATACTTCCATAGCTTTGTATTTCTTTAACTTATTATTACTTCCAGGTTTTGCTTCTTCCTCAATTTTTAATGGCTTTGAACTTAAATCTGCTATTGATTGATAACAAGCAGCAGCAAAATCAGAGCGTCAACGACAAGCAATTTTGAGGATAATTATTTCATAGACAATGTTCAGTGTGTAGTGTAGTATTGTGAAAGGAACTTTAAGTAAATAATTAAAATGACAACAGTTTTGACATCGTTAAATATTTAGCATTTTTCATATAACTTCAGATAAACTTGATTGCAGCTTTTTTAACAATTTTCTACTCCTCATACTAAGAATATGAACACAAGGAAGAAAATAGTATGCAGTTTTTACATGACAATTGTCCAAGAAATTTTAATTAATAGCCAGAAACATAATCTTAAGGGGCATATATTACTGATAAGATATGTAATACCTGGGACAAGATAAATAATAATAAATATTAAAATACAAATAAAAAAATAAAGAAGCATGTCCTAGTAAAAAAAGGGACAGGTTAAGAAAAATATACTAACCTGTATTTTTCTGACATTTGTTCCCACTTCCTTGCCAACACACAACATTCTTCCTTTAATTTTGCTATGAATGTATTCTGGGAGGTCAGCAAGGAATCCAGTTCTTCTACTAGAAACCATAAAATTATGATACTATTAAATTACAATTATATAAATTTATAGATAAGGTAGAATCAATTTTATATATTCTTAATTTCTTTGTTCTAGTTTCGAAATGTTCTTTAGACTTCAGCTACTTGGACATCATCACTTACCAAATTAAGGCTCTATGTCAGAATTAGCTAAAGTGTTAAAGCAATGTTGCCACTGAATCTGGTCTTGTAAGAGAAGAATCACTGTGAAGACTAGATATCTAATCTGGTGGGCTTGCTTTTTAGCTAAAAGTTCATTGACATTTCTAGGAGGAATAAAATTGGCAAGGCATGCTTTAGCAGACTTTTGCTTGCTCAACTGGTGCAGAGGATACACAGCAACCCAAATGCTCACACTTTAGACTCATTTCAGTATCTCCTTAAAAAAGCAGTTCTTTTATTTACTGTGTCCTGAGCTTACCATGAAGAATGTGATTTTTTATTCTTAAATGACAGGATTTAGACTTACTGCCCAGTTACGGTTGGAATGAAACCCTTTTATAAACTAATTTTCAGTTACTATGAGTTTGGGCTGCACCTAAACTCATGACTTAGAATCCAGGTATCTTTATTCTTTAAAAAGGAAGATTTCTGCTTTGAAAAATCAGTGAAAGCATGACCGCTCTTACCCAAATTCCTTGTATGTGGGTAGGGTCATAATGAAGAAGGTTTTCTTTATATACATTATAAATGACTATAATTTTCAACTCCTTCTAATCCTACTAGAGATACATAAAAACAAACCCAGACATAATATTGCTTCATTTTTGTATACTGGGACAATTTATGCACCAGGAGGGTAAATGACATCACTCTTGCGCAAAATTACACATGGTCATACACAGACATGCTGGCTAAAGGAGGAAAAAATTATTCTAAGAGTTTCTTTTCTTCTCCTACAGTGCAGACAGCAGCCATAATGTAGCTGTTTGCATTCCCTGAACACATGGAAAGGTTCTCTAGTACTGTGATAATACTAAAAAAAAAAAGGCAGAAAATCGAATAGCAGATATAAACATGCCTGCTACCTTATGTATTATCCAATACTGTTCAGGATTAATACATGTTACATGGTTTCCTAGAAGTATTTCATGACTGGTGGGTAAATATGGTATTTCGTTAAACACATGAGTATATTGTGCTCCTTAACAGCCGAGGCTTTTCCTCTTTTCCATGCTCTTAAATAGGAGTTACAGATTTAATCTCTTAAAAATTACTTTTTTTTTTGTTTTGTTTATTTATAACATGCACCTCTATAAATGTTGTTGGCATAGTACTTCATAATAACAAGAAGCTCTTTTTTGTTTGTTTGGAAAACCCATTTTACTTCCAGATTAAAGGTAGATGTTATTGATGGGCTAAGTCAATGCAATGAAGTCTCCTATTATGAGAACCTGAAGTACGCAAGGGATTAAACATCTTTCTTCTAGATTGAGGATGTGGGGGGGGGCACATGGTAATGCTAAAAATGTTTGAGGCTGCAAAGATTAAATAAAGGAACATATCAATTTGGAGCCAGTGAATTACATCCAGCTGCGACAGTGAATTAAGAACCGATTAATGGCTAAAGCTTTTCTCCAGTTTGGATGCCGAAGCAAACTCATTAAGCTTTTAGAGTAGCTATAATGTGTGTACTGTGGGAACTGTTCAATGCTATTCAGGAGACTTTAACTGTAAGCTCAGAGCATTTCCCGCAGAGCTTCTGATGCTATTTTCTTTATATAACATGTGTGCCTGAAAATCCAGCCAAAAACAAGCCCTTTGTTTTTCTACTTTGTTGTGGTCTCTCTCAGCTTTACGTTTCTTGAACACAGGTAAATAAACTCATAATCCAGATGGTGCAGCAGATGTGAGAGCAGCACTCTGAAATCAACAGACAGTGGGCAATACTTTCCATTTTCTCTTTTAAACGCTAACTAATATGTAATTCGGAATCTCCGGTGTAGTTAGCATCTGCTCCCTTCGGCCAGCCAAAGGTTACAGGTGTTCCTGATGTCATTTCACAGTAAGGCGTGGGCCTGGCTTGTGAGTGAGTGCCCAGGCTCTAATCTTTCCCTACCACCTACCAGTTTTCTCATGCTGGGCCTCCATTTGCTGCATCTTCTGTGTCAGCTCCTGCTCTCTTTGCTGGGCCTGAAGGGCTCGGGCCTTTGCTTCATTGCTAATGCTGTGCTGAATGCTCTCTTTCTCCAATCTACAAAAGAAACCAAATAGAAATTAAAGAAAAATAAAAATCATATACTGAAGAGGATAAATTAAAAGGGTAAATCAGAACATTCAAATAATAATAGCAAAAAATCTGGCCAAGCTTTTCACATTAAACATTCTCCTCCCACTTCAGGTTATACAAACTGACCTTTCTCTTACAATGTCAAACATTCTCCAGTGACTAGTAGCAAATGGATAAAAAATACGATCTATTTCCTGAGAGAAAATAGGCCCTGCAGACAAAAATAGGATTTTATTTTTAAAAACTTTAAACACGACCTCTTTTTCATAAGGAAGTTTACCAGCATCTACTTTGCACTGAACATATTATTTGCATTTTCTTTTAAATGCTATTTGTTTAATTCTGCAATGAAGCTTAGGGACCTGACCCCGAGATGGACTGGTTCCCAGTGAATCAGCAGGAGATAAGTCAATGGGAGCGATTGCCACAGTGCTTGCGATACAGCTACTCTGAAAGCTTAATGAGTTTTCTTAAGCAACCAAACAAGTTTTAACTATTAATTTATGTAAATAGGAGATGAATGCATCCATTACAACAGAGAAGACTGCTAGCACCACACAGGCCCAGCCCCTTGTGGTTCTGCTCACTGGGGGGTTGTACACGAAGGTCTAAAGCCCAGTACTATTATTGAAGTAGGCAGGCAAGAGAGCAATTTACTTGACCAGATATGCAAGATGGGGCAATCTACTCCTGAGGCAAAACAAATGCTAGACTACCACACTCCATTGAAGCATTTTATTTAATGCAAGCCAAGTAAAAAGAGCATGGAAAATAAAACCCCAAAAAGATATATGCATATAAATTAGAAAAGATCCTGAACTGCAAATTCAGATCTAGACTTTCCCAAAGGTCGTGAATATTTATCTGGTGCACATGGGGATCCACATTTAAAACGTCATTGAGTTCACACATACAAGGATTGATTTCTAGATTTCAAATGACATAAGCACACACCTTTCTACTGAAATGACATTTAATAGCCTCAGATACATTTCAAAAAAGTCTTATAAACATATTTTATTCTAGGGATATTACCTATTTCACAGGACTACAAAACAGAACACGGGCACAGATCATGTAAGGATAAAGCCACATCTCATGTGGTTGCTGCACTTAACCTTTGGATTGGTGCCTAATAACCCATCCGAGATATTGCAATATCTCAGCATGACACACACAATGTTAAATCTTCTCTCTCGAATTTACCCCAAAGCAATACAAATGGTGGGTCACATTACACTAATTCCTGGTCCTGATGTTTCAAGCCCTACCTTAGGCAAAACTCCCTTGGAAATCATAGGCAGTTTCTTCTGAGGTAAGACAGCAAATATGTTTAGATAGCAAAAATATTAGAGCATTAAGGAAAAAACCAGATTTTTAAAGGAAATGTCATATATTGAATGGCACTTTATCACGTCCTTCTCAGAATTGCTTTGTAACCATATTGAGGCTATCCTTAAGGAGTGATGCTCCCATCATTTTTTCAGTACAAGCTCCAAATATAGAAAGTGTTACTAAGAATATTTTTTCCATATTTGCTGGAAACCAGTCTGTGCAAACCCCTTTATTTTACAAATGTTTTTTACCTTCAGACAGTTGTTATAAGCACCGGACTGCCCAAAAAACCAAAACAAAAGCAAGCCACCAGCACCTCACACATTCCTCCGACACTTTCAGCTAAAGAAAGTGTCAGTAGCACAGTATTTTATTTAAAATTTCTCATGTGAGATGACTTTGTGCAGTTGGGTGCTGTGCTGTCATCTGGCACACAGCTGGCTGGCTGGCCTTCTGCTGGGGGTAACCTTCAGCATGTAGCAGGCTGCACAGCTCAAGCTACCAAGGCAAGCCTGTGAAGGTCTCTTCCTCATCACTAGGGCCCCTCCTGATGAACACATGCTAACCAGCAAGTTCGGAATAAATGGAGAAGCTAGTGCCAGCAGAAACACTCTCTTGTGTAGGGGACCCATTCAAAAGAGCCACTCACCTGTGTCACTTGCTGTATAGAGCAAGCTAGCAGGAGCTCAGAAACCATGGATGTGTGGTGAGTGCCCTACGGCTGAGGTGCGTACGGCGTGAAGATGAATTTATACAGTGGATAAAAGATCAACTGTAAAACTAGGAAAACACAGGTAATTCTTACACAGAAGAGTAGCTTCTTAGAACTTAGAAGATTTTGGAATTAAAACACATCCAGTGCCACACAGAGCAATATCTGAGGTGCTTAGAACTGCTCAGGAGAAAAAAAATATCCTGGAGCCAAATCTGTCTAAATGGAGCGGCAAGTCCTTCACCCACACCTTGAGTTGAACCTGCTCTCTAAGTTCAATCTCCCTGCCCTCCGACTGAAAATTTTCCCAACATATATATGGAGAAAAAAAGAGAAGAAAGTATAAAACATGCAGAAGGCAGCCCAAGAGATTACCAAGGATCTATTGGTAACTTTCCTGCTACAACCAACAAATACTGCAGGAGTTATAGAAGCTTTGACACTGCCTAATTGCAATTTCTTAAATCAATTCTTTTGCAATTCAGAGCAAAAGAAAATCTACAGACTGCAGACAGAAGGAAACAGTCCTTAGTCCCTTCAGCATCAGTGTGAAGATATCAGAGGTCTCCTCCTGCAAAAACTTCAGAATTTCTTATATTCACTAACGGAAAGCACAGAGACAATGTAAAGCAAAAGTACAACTGACTAATTTTGATGACACAGGTAATGTCTGAACCAGAAATGACAGCTAAAAATTAATTGTTCCAGAACTTTTTAAAACTTCATCTATACAGATCAAAAATAGGAGACAGAGTAGTTAAAGTGCACCAGCCTGTTCTCTACTCAAATTCAAACACTAGCTCTACTGAGTGCAAAACACTAAACACACTAAAATGCACATCTGATGATAACTCTGCATTTGGTCACAACACTGATCAGTTTTACTAAAGTAGATGCATTGAACTCATGGAAACTTTCACTTTTGTGTGATAAAGTCAGAAGCAACCAAAGACTCAATCATGGAGTAAGCTCAAGCTCTTCTTGAGCCCTGTTCTGAAGTGCAGGTTTTCCACAGTGATAACGCCTGTTTTAAGCCTCTGTGGTGGCTGTCAAGAGCCACAGTTAACACAGTTAACTGGTTTGCGTATCTCACTGGACTGGATATTGGTTTGCTGTGCGTGAAAGATACACTTTTCAAATGTTCTTGACAAAACAAAAGGCACTGTGAACTGTAGCTTACAGCGCAGGAAGAAGAAAATTGCCATC
This sequence comes from Struthidea cinerea, assembly GCA_013397865.1. Classification (NCBI taxonomy): domain Eukaryota; kingdom Metazoa; phylum Chordata; class Aves; order Passeriformes; family Corcoracidae; genus Struthidea; species Struthidea cinerea. The sequence goes on along the minus strand of VZTI01010902.1, from coordinate 385,170 downwards.
ACTGGCAAACTTTTAAAAAAATCCTTGCTGTAAATGAAGTGAAAGTTCACTTGATCTTAAAGCTAACATAAAAGTATGCTGACTGAATTTGAGCCATCAAATTTAATAAAAGAAACAAATAGAACACCAAACCAAACCAAAATAGCCCCCAAACCCAAAACACCTTTCCCACCACCAACAAACAAAAAGTGGATCACAGATCCCTTTACAAGAGAAGTCCACTCTCTGCCAAAGGGCTTTGCAGTAAAGAAAAAGGAAGCATGTAAAGAGTAATGACATAATAGTCATATTTGACTTCACTAATAGCTCATCTATTTTTGACTAGAAAAGAACAGAACTTAGACTGATAAAACTTTGAATTTCACTACACAGTTCCATAGTAGGTATTTCTGAAAGAGTCTTTTCAGTTTGGTAACAGTAAAAATACAAAAAAAAAACCCAAAAAATCAGGAGGATTCTTAACGCAGAATTAGGCCTCTGACTGGAGGCTGCCACTAAATCTTCTGGCAAAGCAACTATGATTTGAAGCAACCATGCTTCCTATATTGACTATTTGATTTTTTCGTGAGACCAACATGTGACATTTTTTAAAAAGCCAATAGATCCATTAGTAAGTACTACGAACTTAATTGGACAAATTCAAATACCCTAGCGATTATCTCAGTTCAGTGTTACACGAGAGGTTATCATAGCATTATTTTTGACATCTTCATTTCATATTAATTATAGTTAAAAATGTAATTACAAAGCATTTTAGCTTTCATACATACTTGTTTTAAACTGAACTTCATAAATCATAAAGGAATAATTAGCATTTAGAGTTCCAAATGCTTGAGCTATCTGAACTAACTAGACTTGTCTAAATAATGACCAGTCCTGGAACTCTGCACCCACACTCAGACTTGGGCAGCAGGAAGACCAGCCAAGCCTAACACTGATGCTTTTACCACACGCCTCAGCGGCTGAGCACAGACCTCCTTCCTAGATAACACGTAGCCAAGTGGAAAAGCACCCTGAGCCACTGCACAACAAATTACCTCAGAAGAGAGAAAGGGCTCAGCTGAAGGCTCCCTTAGCTCTTTCAGAGAAAATGAGCTTTCTCTCCCAGTATTTTTGAAAATAAATATATAGCAAAAGCTTCTCTAGCAAACGGTAAAAGTTTTGAGGAGTTACCCAAGCATTTTATTCCCAGTATCTTTAGTAAAATCTGGCATGAAGACACTCAAATCAATTAAAACACTTTTGAAAGTAGGACTTGAAAGACAACACGTATTAGGAGCCCTAAAGACCAAATAACTTTGGGTACAAAGGCTCAGCAGCGTCTTATGCTATCTACTTTGCAAGCCTTGCACAATGCAGGTCTAGTGGATTGCCCATTACAAGCAGCTTTCTGAATCACCTTCTCACAGGCTATTTTATCTTATTATTTCAGCTACAAGTGTCAAGGGAAGAATGGAAAATCAGAGTATACTCTTGCTTTTTTCTCAGGCTGCAGGAGAAGAAAAAACCAACCAAACAAACCACACATTCATAATAAAAAGAAAAAAAAAGTATAAAAGCTGAAACCAGATGCCACAATATCTGCCCTATTCTCTAAGGGGAAACATGAGAAAATTTTTTGCTATCTCTAACTTTATTACCAGGCACTATTCAAAACCCACAATGATAAAGATCACACTTCACAAACTTCTTCCCCCTGTATTTTGTACGTATCTTTGTATGTATGTTATACACAGAAGAATAAGGGCTCATTTTTTTATTTTTATCAGGTTAGCAGACAAGTCCAAAGGTTGGTCTACAAACATGGAAAAAAACGCAACAATTTACCAAGAAGTCATTTTCCCCAGGAACAGTCCTAAACAATTCTCTCTATTAATGTAGAACTTCTATAACTCCTTTCAGACCAGCCTTTCAATTTAACAGCACTGCAGTATCCCATTCAGCTATTTATAATGGAGAATGTGTTTACTAAGTTTTATCACATGCTATCCAGTCTTAGTATTTTCAAACATTTAAGTAAGAAAATGCAACACAGTAAGATCTGTAATTCTGCAGGTAAATAGGTACATGCTGGTTTTAAATGTACCTACAATTCAAAATTATTACTTTCCAAACCTTCCAAATTAACAGAGTTCTAGAGCATGTGCCTTGCTCATATGTTTGGATCAACTCAATAAGAAGGCTCAGGGTCACAAGATTTCTCCCTTTCCTTTAAATCAGGCTTCTAGCAACCCTTTGTTTAACACTGACTACTCTGGTTATGTTCCTTTGTAAGGCCTACGAATTTTCATCTAATAGGACCTTGTTAATACCTATGGTTGCTCTGAATCAGGACTTAGCTGGACAGTGTTGAGTGGTTTCCTCTTATTAAAACACTGCAGAATTTTCTGCCATCTGAATTTTTGTAATAAAGGTTTTGATTTTTTCAGTGCTTGTGTAAATCCACACTGGACTGGATTTTATGGCTCTTGGCGCTTTACAAGGCAGAAGAAAGGCATGAAATGAATGTTCTTATGTCAAAAAATAAATAAAAAAAAAGATGTATGTGTGCATGTTTCTGCAAGAATTATGTAGAAATATCTTTTAAAAGCATCATGATAAGGTAATTTCTTTAAACCTTTCCAAGGAGCTGAAAAATTGCCCTTCCTGTATCCCATTGAGGGAATTACCCACTGAGTTGCTCTTTTTGTCAGTTTCTGGGAGCTGACTGGATGCTGATTCTGGAGTTGGCTGCCAGGTCTTCTCAGCAGAAAGCTCAAGTTTCTGGAAACTGCCCCAGCCAGCACACTGTGTTTGGTGAGCTTCACTAAAATCTATATTTGCATGGTCAAATTTTGAAGAAACTCAACTATCATATTAATTGGTGGATTTGAAGAACTGCATCATTGGTCAGGATGCGGGCCTATTCATGAGAACTGAGGCTCAAAAAAACCCAACCAACCAACCAACTTTAAATTTTGTGTCTTATATTAGTTGAGAAATACAGAGTTTCCCAAAATAATGAAACGTCCGAGCTTTCTCCTCATAACCACAAGAAGCAATGAGAACCATGAGAAGCATTACAAGCAATTAGAAAAGCTAGGTAAAGGTCAAGGGGTAAAAAATTCAGCATTCAAATTGATCCAGCTCTTTAAATATGGATCTAGGAAGTTAGAAGGTACTACAGAAATAACTTGAAAGTAGAAATACATTTGAAGTATGTTAATGAATCAACTTAATGAAACTTTTCACGACCCTACTTGAATGAAAGGCTGGGAAAGGCTGGAAAAGACAACTCTGCCAGGCTGCTACTACTATTTCATAAAAACACCTCAAAAAAAATTAGAAACACCTTTGGGCACAAAAAAAGGAAAAGATTAAGCTCTGTACACATTTCCAACTTCATCAAGAGACTAACTACAAATACTTGACAAATTAGCTTGAAACTATTTTCCCCGAAATGCAGATAAGTTGTCACCTGTATCCCCATTCCCAGAATTCAAATAATGTCAACTTCTTATACTATTTTCTACTTTTTTTCTGAGAATTTAAATTTTGCTAAAACAGAAATCAGTGCATATAACTTTCTTGTACCCATTGATTTTTTTTTCTGTATCTATTTAGAATGCAGCTACACCATTGGAACTGCTTTATAACTTTTACATATATTTCCACTTTATATAATAATAATAAGTCTCCAGAAACAATGAAACACTTAAGTCTAACATTTCCACTTTGCTCTTTAAGCCCTATTGAGGCATCAGGAGAAATTACACATTAATGGCTGCACGTGAAAAAAATTCCTACTCCTGCTTGCCATACTCAAAATCTACTTAAAAGTTATCTTCACTAACTGGAGATATTAATGGGCATGAGACAGATGAAAAGCTGTAGGAGCATAGGAACAGAGAGACACAGAGTGTTACTCCTATGGAAGTTTCTATGAAATAAAGAATCTTTAACATAGTTAACTTGAGTATATATGTGACTGATATATTCCATCTCTACCTCTATCTGCGAGGTCAGTTAACAAAATCAAAGCACTGGATTTCTTACTTTACATTCAGCATAACAGTAAGAATTTGCAAACACTTAGCCTATAACATAATTTTACTCTTTTGGCATTATTGCCTTCAAGATATATTCAGGAAATGACCAGTTCCTCAATAACTTCTCTTCAATCTGGGTAGTCCTCTGCATATCAAGTCACAGTCAAATATTATCACTAGCTTCCTTCTATTTCGATGTTAGAGAAGAAAAAAGTGTCTCTAACAGTAATTAACATCTCACATTAGGTCAAATATACTAACTTGGATTCAAAATCCGATTTTTCTGGCACATTTATAAGCTTTGCCATCAAGACGTAGCTTGTAAGTAAACACCCATCCTCTCATGACTATTACCACCAGATTATGAATTTTTGGCTGCAAAGTCCCTATAGAAACACACAATTAAGTACAGAGTAGAGGCTGCATGGGAAGAGGTGATTTTTGTGAAGTCTTAGTATGTAGCCCTAACACTTTCAATACTGTACACCTTTCTCTAGAATATTCTTTGTTCCACAAGCCGCTTTGACAAACGACTGTATGCTGAAATAATTGCTTAACACAGAAGATTTGTACAGGCACGTATTTTGTATACACAAACTTGCATGTATTATTTTCCCTGTATTTAAAATAAAGGATTATTTATCTTGATTAACGGTTATTCTTGAATTTGGCACCAGCAGCCTCTTAAAATACAGCTTCAGGAAACATTTAAGCCAGACTGTCTGTATAAGAGGTGTGGTCCTTCTTTTCATCCTCTTATAATGAGCACTCACACAACTTACTCTTCACGAAATTATTCTTTTTCAATCTGAATAACTCCCTTAACAACCTGATCACACAGGTGCCTGTCTTCCAGTGTCAGCAGAAGCAAGGGCCTGGCAATATGTGGCCAGACACAGCCATATATTGCCACTCTAGGGACCTGCCTTTTCAGCAGCAGCATAGGCTTAGACCAGGTTCAAATAACTGTGACTCTGTACTCCAAGGCTCATCTTGTTAACACAATAAATCCAACCATCAGGCTCCTACCATTGAATCAAAAAATTATGCAGCTAAATGATGCAGAGACCTGATCTGCTATGAACTCACTCTGCCAATTTAAATTTGTTCAAAAACCCAATGTTTTTGGTACGTTAACTTTGTACCAGCAAGCTTTATGCTGAATCAGGTATCATCTGTCCTTCCTGCAGCTGGCATAAAGTCAGCATAAACACAGCGTTGCATGCTCTAGCTAATTAAAAAGGAAAGTGCCTGTGTGCTCACACCTGATCCGGATCAGCTCAGCACAGCTGAATGATCCAGTAGATCACAGATGCACTATGAGTGACTGCTCAACAGTTACCTGCATTTTTCACACACATTAGGTACAGACACACAGCTGGCACTTAAGCTGCCACAGGCCTGATATGTGGAAGTTGAGAATGATCCCCAGCTATTGCTGAAGTTGAGAAGTTGTTGAGGAATGGTTTTTTCCTGCCTCCAAAGGACCAAGCCTCACAAGAACAGCTTGGGAAGAAGCAGAACCATTTGACACAACAAAGCATTCTTCAGGATGACAATTTGAAAGACAATATTTGATTTTCACGGAATTTGATCTAGGGTAAGCTAGACTTCTACCTCATCCTACAGCAAGATACCACACGTTCCAGCAAACTGACAGACTTATGACCAAAAGCAAAAAAGATGAGAAATGCTGTGCTAACATTGCATTGTACTTGACTGTTGTTGATTTGCTCTAGATGTTACAGAAACATCCTAATGAAAGGCATGCTCATCTGCCCACATGTCACAAGAGCTAGATACAAACAGGTGAGTTAAAAAATAAAAATCCAGCCTTATATGTCTTTTATTCATTTGTTTAGCTGTGGCATAATTTTTATATTATCCTGATTGTAACTGTCTGCACGTTAGTATTAGAAATAATGGACAGGCAGTATAACAGTTGAGGTTTTTGGTGGTGGTTTTGTTGGTGTTATTATTTTTTTTTTGGACAGGTTATAAATCTCTTCTTTATGCTGTCAAGAGTAAGGGAGAAGCATATTTCAATAGCAACTTTAATACGAAACTCACAAATTACTACCATTATGCTAAGTGCTAGATATCCCACTGTGCAGTTTTGCTTTGTGAATTTTTACCTTCTTCCATGCACACTTTTAGCCACTGATCGCACAGCCTTTCAGTGTTTTCTGCCTTTTCCTTTAAATAAACTGGCTCTGGCTCCTTCCATCTGGTTCCCCTTCCGTCAGCAACCCTGCACCTGTTCACACCTCCTCTCCTGTTGGATTCCACTGAACATTTCCTCCTCTGCCAGGGCTATTCTGGCACTCGCAACCTTTCTGTCATTCAATCCATCTGTCAGAAGTGAACTTTGTTTACCGCAAGCTTCTGCTTTCTTCTTCAAGAAGCAAAGCCCCTCAAGGTCATTGTCAAATGAACTGTCGGTGTAGATTTAAATCCACTTCTGCTAACCAGCAGCAGATGAAGTTCTTTACAGTCCTGTATTTGTGAAGATCAGTTTGGGGTATAGGAGAAATAATAAGAAGCAAAAGAATAGCTTTTAATCATTATTTGTTAACTCCAGCAGTTAACGTGTTTTTCTTCAAATACGTGTATCTGTGCCTTCTTGCTAGGGCTAGCACAATCTGAGAAAGACTTTGCAGAGCTATGCAAAGAATTGGAAAAGGTTCATAAAAATATTACAAATAAAATAATAAATAAAGCTTTTGACTCTCACTTTAATGGTATGTAACAGAGATATTGACTAAAAATACAAACAGAAAATGGGAACAGTTGAATGAGTAAGTTTACCGTAAAACCTTAAAGTGGTCAACAGCATTCATTTTAAATTATTTAATCTGCAGCATTTTTTTTTTACCTTACCTACTGATATTTCAAATGAAACACTATTTAAAAAAAAAAATCCTTAATATTTTTTCTTGTTTTCAAGCCCTGTAAAACACACATATGCAACTCTTTGTTAGAATACTGCCTTCCACATTGAGGAAAATTGTAAAGATTCTTTGTTAGGGCTGAAACTAAATTCATATTGTCAACAGGATACATTATTTTTAGCAATTCCTGTGTCCATATTTCTTTTCAGGAATACACTCTGATAACCAAAAGTTCCTGAATTATTAACTAACCTCATTGCCAGTCTCATCCTTCTAAAATAAGAAATACCTTCAATTTCAATGCATGCCTTGGGTATCCTTTAAAAAAAAGATAACCTTTCACCAAGATTAAATACAATACCAAAAAATAAAATACATATTTGAAGATTTGTAAGCAATTATAATGAACTACCCATTTTATTACCCTTTTATCAAAAATGAATTTAAAGTAAACCTTTCTGGGATCAAATCCAGGAGGTAATCCAATCTCATTACCAGAAATGCATTTATATTTATGTTAGGTCTGAATTTGACTTTAATGAAAATTGCATTGACAAATACCGCGTAAGTTTAGCTGAATAAAAACTTAATACTGATCTCCCTTATCTGGAGATTAGTCCCTGCATTTGCAAGGGAGTATTTTTTTCTCTCTTATTTTCTTATGATCTTCTTCCATAGGAAACTATATGCAGGTGAACAAATGCACTGGAAATAGAAGAGGGACCCTGGTACCAAAAGAGCATGCAGCAGTGTCCCACCTGACTACAGAGACACTTTGATTCCCCACTGATTGAAGCCCCGTAGAGGGCAACCGACCAACAAGGAGCAACCGACCAACAAGGAGAAGCTAATCAAGAACGGTTGCTCCTATTTCTACAGAACTATAGTTTGATATGCAAACCACTAAACCACAGGGGCAACCAAGAGCAGCACACTGTTAACCTTGCCACGCTGCCAGCACAGCCAGGGCAAGGAGTTCAGCGCTGTCAAGTAGCCGACAGCAGCTCATCTGCTCGCTCAGGACGGGCATCTCCCAGCTCAGCCTCTCCTGACCAATCACCGGCACAAGGGCGCTATGCAAGGGGATGAGGAGAGCAGCCAGGCAGCCAAGGCTGGCGTGCTCAGGTGATTTTTTTTCCTTCCTCCCTCCATCCACCAGCTACTTTCTCCAGCAATGACAACCTACAGGCTGATGCTCTTCAAAGTGAAGTTGGAAAAAGTCTCCAGTTAAGGACCTTTTGGGTCCTCTGTTGAATTTTTTTTCTAGGCAAGAATTTCAGGACCAGAATCTTACACAGCAAAAAAAACCAACATACCCACAAATGAACAACCGCTGTGACTGCATAAAACAAACAACTTTGAATATACTTCTGAAAGCACAAAGACAGCTTTTAAAATTGTTGAAGTTCACAAATACCAAGTGCTGACACAAAAAGTACATTTTAGCCTACTATAAAAACAAGCTTTCGATGTACTTGAGAGAAAAGCTTTAGAACAAGTCAGAAATAATGATAAAAATCAGAAGCATTTTTCCAGTAGCGAATTCAGCAAAAAATCCAGCAGCCTTGAATACATGTATCTGAAAGACTTCTTTGGTTCAAAAAAATAAATCATTATCCTGTTGTCATTAGTCACACAAATAAAAAACCTAATTTGAATGAGACCAAAGTAAATATTTGATACACACTCATAAACTTATTACTGTTAGTGCTGAATAATAACTGCTCAAAACAAAGACCTTATAAAGATGTTTGTTTTCTACAGCAGTTAGTCTCTTCAGTGTTTCATCTGAATTCACTACTCGCTCCAAAGCGCTTTAAGTATTGTCACTGCTCCTGAACCACACTCTACATGCAGTAGCAATTTGGCTGCCTCAACAACCTGATGTGATCATTGATGTGACCAGTTGCAGTTTAAATGCCGTGAAGAAAAATTTAGATGAATCTAATACTAAAATCTGAAAGTGTATTATTGCCTTTTCCTTAAGAAATATTTATTGTAGGACAATAAATACAATTGTCAACCACGTTAAAACTTGTTAAAAATTAATAATAATTTACAAACATTTTCATGTTCAAAATTAACATGATTTTGTACTTGTGTTATTCACTCCTTCACTTACATTTTCTTTCCTTCCCTGATAAAATTAATCAGTTGCCTTTATATGTCTGTACAATCACTTAAATATGTTTAAAATATTAAATAGAATGATATTTAAATAATTGTGTGTTATCTTGACACAAAGTGTACCAGCTTTGAAAATTTTACAACGCACTGCCAGAAGACGACAGAACCGATTTATTTCAAATCACTCAGTATCAGTCTTCATAAAGCAGCATATGGTCTTATCATGGCAGGTAAAATATTTTACCTTCTATAATAACGCAGAGCAGCTAATTTATCTACATGCTGTATAATCAGATAAACAATTTCAGCTGCACTATGAAAACCTGTAGGCAAGGGAGAAATTTATCCCCCACCACTTTATTGATTTTTCCACCTATACATTCATATGATTGTTAACAATACAGGCTATTCTTCCACCTCCTTCTTCAATTACCTTAAAGCAAGCCCTTCTTTTCAGTAGTGAAAATATTTGTAGTTTCTACAGCTGCAGGACAAAGAACTCAGATTTTCACAGTGTTGCTCAGGGGAAAAGGAAGGGGGTTAAAAAAAAAAAAAAGCTCTGCAAGATTCAGTTGCAAGTAAAGCAGAGTGAATGACAACTTTTAAAGCTACCACAATCATTTACTAATGTGCTGCTATAGCAAATAAGTCTAATTTTTTTTGACAGCACCAAATTAGATTTATTGCAGAAACTGCTGCATAAAGAGCATATGGCTATGTATACTACCTATTTCAAATCCCTGTAATGTTTCCTCCCCTTCCTGCTCAAAATGGATAATTGAGCCAAGCCATAAACCTTCTGCAGATGAGATATACACAAGTTCAAAAAGCAGATGCAGGACACGTAGGGGGTTTTTTTGACATTGTCTAAAAAAGTATCACATATCCTGATCAAACAAAACCAGGTAGTAACAGGTAACATCTCCCTTGCTACACTTCAGGGTTTTATTTCCCCCTTTCCTCGATAAAATTTTGTTTTCATTTCTCTTTCATGCTGACAGTCATCAACATGGGGGCATGACCTCGTAATCCTCTCACACATGACTACCTCTTACTTGCACAAGAAATCCTATTGATCTTCACTTCTTACGTGAGTCAAATTATTCATGTGACTCAAGATCAGAAGGCTCGGACCTCCATTCATTCCTCACAAGCTCTCATTTATGAGTAGGGAAGTGCTTCCTCCGAGCAAAAATAAAACATCAGAAAACTGGTTCCATTCATTGGAGGGGCCCAGCCCTGTGGGAAGGTGCCGACCTACAGCTCTCCCGCCTTTCAGCGGGAGCAAACTTTCCTTATCGGTTTCCTGGATCAGTCCCCGGACCCACGTGCTCTCGCATTTCTGTCAGTCGCCACATTCTACGTTCGCTATGCTCCTACGGTAAAACACGAAACCACGTAACCTTATCACAGGGCAGGGCCGAGAGCAAAGCCCCGCGTTTCTAAGGAAGGAGGGGGCGCGATGCCGCCGGCGGGACGCGCTCGACGCCCCGGAGGCCGCCGAGGGCCGCGGTGCCGGCCCGGGCCCGTCCCCGCCCGCCTCCCAACTTTGTGCGGTCGCGGCACCGAAAAGACCTTGCAAGGTCTCGTGTGCGGCCGGCGGGCACACCACTGCACACATCGCGCACGGCTGCGGCTACCCCGCCGCTCGCCTGGCGGTGGTCAGTCCTCCCAGCTGCCCTATCCGTTACTGTCTGATTAGCTCTGCGAAGGAGCCCCTCCCCGGCCAGCTTTCCCCGCCATCTGTTCCACACGCGATGGCTGCCGCCCAGCAGCCTCGCGCTGCCCTCCTACCTGGCACCCGGCTCCCGGCCTTACCCCAAAGTGCTAACACAGGTTCTCGCTGCTGGCAGAGTCAGGATTTCATTACTACTACTTTGACAAGTGCAGGGTTGTTTGTAATTTCTCTTTTATCCTGATTTTGATTGTACAACCACCTCCCACTGATTCAGTTTGCTTCAGTTTTGTTGCTCACAGATTTTACTCTCCACATTAATCTCCCTCTGGCATGTTACTGCATCTGTTCCCTTTTTTATTATTAATTTTCAAATTCCCACCATTTTTGACAAAAAGGAGGTAATCTACACTCTGCTTCTGCCCATTTCATTTTCTTTAATTTGGAAGATAAGTATGAAAGCGTGCCAAAGAAGTTAATTCTCCGTTAACAGTTTATTTTCTGGCATCCTGATGCCTTTGTATATGAAAACCAGATAGAAATAAATGTTGACTGAATCACAACAACATAGTTGCAACCGTCCCTAAATTTAATGAAATGTAAACATATGAAATAGAATCTAAAAAGTTTGTTAGTTATCAGAGTTGTTTCATGTTATCACTCATCCCTGCATTTTAAAATAATGCTTTTGTATATGATGAGCAGACTATAAAAAAATTAGAAATCAATCACTGGTTACACCTCATTTCTGCTTCCTCCCCCCACACCCCCAATTCAAGTGTTATTGGTCCTTTCATCAGTCAGTCAGTCTGAGAAGATTAAGCATATCTCAGTAATTTAATATTAGTAACAACATTTCTCCAAAACTCCTTTCCAGCATAGATGATGGACACTGAGGTGCTAAAATTTTTGGAAAAGGCATGGTATTAAGCATGTTCCTAGCTAATAGATACTACTAGAAAAAAAACCCCCAATAAATACTAAGTATTGTGCAGCTCCCTAGAAGGCTGTGAATAAACACCAGGAAGTTTACATTTTATCATGTAATAGTAAAGCTTAAGTAGGGCAATCAATGAATAAGGCAGGCTGTAAATTCTAACAAGGAACACTGGTGATGACATACAGCTCAACACCAGGCATCAGAGATTAAATAATGCCACATTAACCTGGAAGGGTATGTGCTTTATTTATCATATGTGTAATAGAAATTAGCCTTAATGGAGTCACTGAAACTAGCAAGAAGCACCAATGCGCAGTAGGATGGCTGTAGCACTGCTAAAACCCAATTGGCACTTCCTTAGGTATGCTGCTTTCTAGAGGTCGTATCATTGTCAAAAAGAGGGAAGAAATATCACACAATGGGGATCCTTCAAGAGAGTGACACAGGGATTTAGGGCAGCTTGGTGGGTCACCAGAACGTGAAAGCACGTACTCATTTCGTAATTTTCCCTACCTACAAGCTGACCTTCAGAAGTTCTCACAGTGTTTTTCAGACAAGCAAACAAGAATAATAAAATTTAAACTAAACTAAATCTGCTTCTATTCTAGTCAATTATATTTCCTATCAAATTTCAGATGACATTTCAGTCAAAAAATCTTGAGCCATCTATCTATCCATCTATTTTCATACCTGAGAAAATGCATAATGACATAATAATTTCAATTTTGAAATTTGATGATTCCCTCACTTCTTAGGAATTATTTAACTTCTTTGGCATATGTAAAAAGAACTACATCTGACTGCAACTGAAACAAATAATACCTTCAGATCTGGTTTGAATGAAAAAGAGGAATGTTTTTTAATGATGATTCTGTTACACGAGAAGAGTGAAAAATTTTTTTTACATTAGATGGCACACTAAGATACGGACAAGTTGTTAACATCTTGCATCTTTTATATGATCTTTTCCATGAGCATACTGACATAATTTTTAATTACTATTTTCTCGTTAACTAAGGACAATGGACCTGTATGTTTTCTACTCTCTGAAGAAGGGCTTCAGGTAAGTTTCATTAGCAAGACCTAACCTTGCCAAAGTAGCAGCAATTTAACTCTGACTTACGAACTTATTTCCTAAGATTCTCCTACTACAGTAACCTCAAAGCTGACACTAGGGTGAAAGAAACCCCCAAGAAAACTTTAAACAATCATGGTCAGTCTCATAGCATGGTGACATCTGCAAAGTTACATGACGGACAAGCAAAACTACACAGTAGAAGTTCTGTATTTCCCCAGTCTTTTGAAGACATACAAATTAGAATTACTAACTAGATTCAATAGCAGAAAGTACATGTTAATAGCAAGTATTTCTAAGCAACATATTGCTCCAGGAAGAAAGGTGACAGGAAAAGGCAATTTTAAACTCTGTGGCAATGGTTTAGAATAGCTAATTGTAACCTTTTTTTCTTCATTTTTAACAAGTACATTTTGTTAACTTAGAAGCTGTTTAGTTGGTAATCAATCAACAGTGTCTGAAAACTAGGATACAGCAAAGAAGTGGGACTCTTGGAGAAGAGTGCTCTTCTGCAAAGTACTTTCTTTTCTCATTATGACACAGACTGCATGTTTTTTCTCATTTATTCCTTTCATATACATTTATCTCATTTTTGTACATTAAAATCCAAAGTTCTTGTATTCATTTTTTTATAATCCTATTTATTTACAATATTCAGAATGAGTGGATTAGTGAAGCTTTTCTCCTCAGTAATACAATAATTCATACAAAACAAACAATTCTTTCCGTATCTCCTCAGATACCTCTAATTTCTGCCAGAACAGCACAGACAGGTCATGCAAGGCAACAGAAAGACTATCCACAATGGCGTAACAGCAGTACAGGCCTCCCTCAACTCCAGTGTTGTGAGAAGACTTGGAGTGAACCAGCTGGTCCTCTCCTGAAAAGAAGAGAATCAGCAAGATGAGGCCAAGGCCAGAATACCCAAGAGATGCACTAAATCAGTGCAATTTCTGCAGCAACCACCCACAGGCAGGACTCTAGAGCTTAAAATCTGTTTTCCTTGGCAAGCGCCACAGTGAATGAGTCTACAACCCCCATAGGATTGCTATTACCCCTACCCTTCAAGTATTTTCACTGACACAGTTGCCATTTGAGGTGAAGGGAATAAATGAAGGAAGGCAAACCAAGTGAATATAATTTACATGCAACAACTATGGATGTAACAATCCATGAAAAACATACTGAGTTCAAAATGCAAAACTAATGCCACTAGAGACATGTAACTTTTATACCTTCACTAACACAGAAAACCTGTTCTGTGAGGAAGTGAGCTGAGAGGAAGAGAAAAGAGTACAGGCTAAGGACAAGTTTCATTTCAGTAGGGGATGTTTTCCTCTGCAACTAGGCGACACTATGAGAACATCCCAAACCCTGCCCTACGAATTTCAGTTCAAGCGGAAAATGGGTAACAGTTCAGGGGCAGCAAATTGCTCGTCTCTTTTCCCCCCTTCCTCTTCAAGCAACATCAGCTAACGTATTCCTGGAAACCAGACAGACACTCCAAGTGTACAGAGAACACTAAAATCTACAAAGTGTTATAGAATTTGGGGAATGTCAAGAAGAAAGATTTGAACCTATTTCCCATGCCTCAACATATACCTTTTTCCAATAAATACATGTCAACATAGAAAACATTTCAATTCTTGTAAGGAGATGCCAAACATGAACACACAGTATTACAAAAAAGCCCCAACCCAACAAAATAAAACAAAAGCCAACCAACCAACCAACCAACCCCTCAAAAAAAACCCCCAAACAACCAAAAAAACCCCAAGGAGATCAGGACTTTGCAGAAGAGTGTCTGCACTAGGTCAAAGAAGCCATGGCAGTTCAGCATCTGTCTCAAAAAGCAGGTGCCTGTGAAATTGTATGAGAACAGGGTCAGCGCAGAGCATTACTGGCCCAAAATACTGTTCCCAGCCTCCAGTGATTTGCATGTCAGAAACTTTCCGAGTCAGAGATCATACATTGAAAAGCTACCCGAATCATCTGTGTGCTAGGTATCCAGCTTTAATTACTTTGCTAAGTAAAAGCAGGCAGTAAACCTCATTTTTACATTTTAAGTATTTTCACAGGAAAAAAAAAAAAATCATAAATTCGCTAGTCAGATTTCCTCCAAGATATCCAGAGCTTTATTGCATATAATCAGCCTTTGCTAAAAGGAGCGTGGTAAAGCCATTTGGTTAACTATCACAACAAATCATTATTAATAAAGTTCTGCTAAATCCAAACTTTAGATATCTTAACAACTCACCCAAAACTTTTTTCAAGTTCATTAACCTCTAGCATATTTTTTTCTCTAAATACAGGCTGTTAGAGTGGTACTTTCTTCCATCTGTTAAACAACCGTGCTCTGAATTACACAGAAATTTAGCTGAATAAAAAAATGATTCATTGAATTTAATAGTTTAGACAAGGCTCTATTTTATTTCCATTTACTCAATGGCAGAATTCTCACAAAGCCCAAAAAGTACAAGACTTGGATAAGCACACAGACTTCTGTTAAGTGATAAAAATCTGAGCTTTTTTTTCCCCCCATGAAAAATTTAAACTAACTTAACTTTTTCCCTTAAGTACTGAATAAAAGCTGCCAGATTTGTTTATGGATGTGCATTCTTGGGGGGAGCAGGGCAATGGAACAAAAAACCCCCCCCACACAACCAAAAGCCTGCAAACAGTTGGACAATAGCATTTTCTGAGGCAAAAGGAAAAAGTTCTGCAGTTACCCAAACTCAAGCTGCAATGAATAACTGGCATGCCAACCTTCTGGAGTTTTCTAGAAACATGTAATGAATAGTGCAGCAGAAGACATTGGGAACCATACCGAGGATGGAATATGCACAGGGGAAGTCTCTCATCACACATTGCACTGTACCATATCTTCACCGAGCAAGAGACTGAAACACCCTTCTCACATACTTGAGCTTCCCTCATATAGACAAAATTATGTTAATTTATATATTTATATACATATTCCTGATCATTCTGCTGAAGAAATTTCAGGTTATTACTCTGAGAACTCCTACGCTTAAAGGTGCTGTTCTACACTACCGTGTCAAACATTTCAAATGTATTTGTCCTACCAAGCACAGCAACAGAAAGAAAAGGTAGTTGCAGTCTCCCTTGCTCTTCTTCCTGCCTAAAAGCATGCCACCTCTTCACCAGAGCTGAACATTGCCTCTTCTACACACTTGTAATTCACTTTCACAAATTATAGTTCATAACTCACTTTGTAGTTCATAACTCAGTTATTCAAATCTCCACTTCTAACACGACTGAGAGCTGCCCGTGCAGTCAATGACTGCAAGTATCTACAACAACTGTGGGGAAGCCTGTGGCAAAAAATTAGCAGAATGAAATTGATACTACAGCATGTAATAGGATAAGGGGTACCTGGTGAGGTGCAGTTGGTGCTCAGATTTACTCAGCAGTTCTGTCAGTTTTAGGCACTCCTCTCTGGCTCCTGTCACATCCTGCTGGGCTTGTTCCAAACGCTGTTTGTTTCCATTCAGCTCTAATCCCAGTTTTTCTATTTTCTTAGAAAATTATAGAACCAAAGAAAGTATATTTAAGAAATACATAGAAATACATTTTAAGAAAAAAAAAACATGATCAAAGCACCTGAAAATAATGCACACTTCTGTTTTTGAACAAAAGTAGTTACTTGATAAAAACTACAAAACAAGTGAAGTATTTGAAATTACATTCGTATGAAAAGCCAAAATGTGTTTCATATTTAAATACTCTAATATACAATCAATGTTGTTGTGTTCCTGTGGCTTAAGAGTTACAGGCATTCAAATATTTTCCAATTTTCTTATGTGAAGGCTCCATATTTGTGGCCTGAATTCACTATGCTAGAGAGCCAGAAAGGCAGTGGAACAGTCGCCATCTTTGGAAGCTGCTTGACATAGGATTGCTCTTGTGATAATTAATTTATTTTTATTTTTTTAATACCTATTACATAAACAATGAGAAGTGGGCATTTAGCTTTGTCACCTAATATTACACAAGAGAATAAAGATAATTTTGTGATTTTACCATTATTGAAAATAAGTGATTTATGACTTCTGTCTGAACCCTAAATATACCAGCTGCTGTTAATCCTATTATTTTATTAATATCATTAGTCTTTATATATCAACATAGTAACTAAAACTGATGAGTCTGTTAATTTATTTTACAAGTAATAGTCAAGTTTGTATGACCAGCATCTTCAATTCCAGTGATACATACTAGATTTACGTTATCTCAATTATATTGTCAGCAATTTAAACATTTTCCACAAAAATTCTCAGAAACAATACATTTTTCTTTAAGTCCATATACAACATACAAGTACCTGTAGGAATACATCTGTAACACAATACTATACTTTGTCCTAAGGATGCTTTTAAGAAGGCCAGTAGAGTACAGAATAAGCTGACGATGTAATTTTATCATGTAATAACTGTTCTGCACTAACTCCCTACATAAATATTTATTTGTCATTGGGGCTGCAGAGAACTTGCATGTTTTTCAGTCAACTATACTGTGAAAGGTCATTTGTAGTGCAGAATAAAACTGTTCATATGAGGAGTTAGTGCTGAATAGCTATTATACTACAAATTCATACCATAGCTTATTTGTGATAGCTTCCTCATATAGACAAGACACAGTATCTTCTTTAATTAATGAAATTATTCAAACATCCTACAAAAACAAATGAATATAACCCCAACCCAATATTTACATTTGAAGCACTTTCGTAACAGCCTTGTCTCTTTTCATCCCATAAAAATGTTAACCTAAACTACTTACATTAAGTTATGATCTCAGACAAATACAATCTCTTCATCCAAAAAAACAACACCATTTCATAGGGCTGGGAGATTTTAATTTTTAGTTTTGCCACTTACTTAACTGTACACTTTTTTCCCCCCCAAGAGCACTCAACAAAGGTTCATGAAGGAAATTTTGATTGGAATTTAAATGTTACCTTGCTTTATCACATGCACCTCCTACCAAATTATATTGGGAATTCCAGGTTCAAATGCAAAGACAGTAAAATTATCTACAAAATCATTAATAGTCTTCCCTTCTAAAGAATTTAACAACCTATTACACTGACAGAATTTTTTAAAATCAGATGCTCAAAGATATTCAGTTACACATGCTTTGCATTTTCACGTTTCACGGACTTTTGCGTATTTTAAATAGAAATCTCAGGGGGTTCTCTATTCTTCCTAACAGTAGCAGTTCATAGGTGTTATTTCTCCATTCATAGTAAACAGGGACATGAACTCTTCACTGTCATTACAAGTTAAAGGTAGGGAAGTTCTGCAACATTCCTAAAATTTGCTTTAAAAGTACATCCCTTCAGCACACCTTTAAACAAACCCAAACCACAAATTAGTCCAAAAGCATCAGCTAAGTACTTAAAAAAAGCACAACCACAGCTGAGAACATAAATACACTCTAGATCACTCCTTGAGGGAAAAGTTTCAAGGAACAGATGGGCTTTACACCATTGCCTCGAGTTAAACAGGCTCAGTCAGGTTTTGACACAGACCCACAGAAGGAAGCAAATTCCAAGTGCAAGAACCTCTGGTGAAAATGTTTCGTTTCCATCAGCCAGATGTTGAACCTTCAGGGCTGAACTCAAGAACACATACACAGATTTCACTTGTCATGAAAGTGCAGGGGGAAATTCTCAGATAGGGAAGTGTCACTTCATGACGGATCTTTAAACATTCACAGGTGTCTTATAATTTCTATTAGAAGTATCAAGATAACAAACATGTGGCTTGAAGAACAATTTTACTTGTGCTACTTTCATCAGTAATTCCAAAATCCAGTATCAGCTCCTTTACACTCATGCACACATGTACATATGTTTGTGCACGTGTGTAGGTATATACAGACATGATATGTTATATGATAAACATCTTAAAGTACCAATGCTTGCAGGTACTTGCAGCATGAGCTATATGAAGAATAGCAATTCTACACAAGAATTCTGGTAATGACCCGGGTAGAAACAGCAGACAACCTCATGAGAAAGGGATGGCAGAAAAATGCCACCCAATAAAACACATTAACAGCAACTCAGCCAGTCCAGGTATATTTAGGCTTATCAACTAAATTATTCTTTTTGAAACACCAAAACATGTTCATTCAAAATAATTTGGTAGGAGCCACACACCATACCACATTTACAGACTGAAAACAGACCATACTCTCAACACTGTGGGATACTTCAGTTTAAAAACTCAGGTAATAGTTTGAAACATGAACCCTCAGAATCTGAGACATGTTCATATAATAAAAAACAACACTCTTCTCTCTCCTATCAACAGTAATAGTCTCACAAATACACTCTGTCCTGAATTCTGAAATATGTCTAGTCCAACATTAGGTCATCACAATGTAATTGGGATTTAATCTACAGAGAAATTACAGAATCAATGAGTCTTCTTCACTGTTCCTGCAGAGAACCTTATCAGCAGCATTTTTCCCAACTTTTACTCTGAATAATTTTCGTGTTACTTCAGTTACCATTTCTTCTATCAGGAAGCTGCAAGCAGTTCTGTAGCTGCTATCCAGGCCCCAGTGTAATTGTAGGGACAGAAACAGAAACAAGCCACCAACTAAAGCATTTTGCTGACAGCTCTGTTTCTCATGCAGTGTTAATTTGATCCCTCAGTGCCTATCACCTGTGATACAGCTTTTTACCACATGATCAGAAAGTTATTTCTTCAAGGTACTTAACTTTTCAATGTATGTGAGAGACAAGAGATGGAGCACAGAACTGCAAAAAGACAGATGACAATCTTGCATTTAAGAAAATCTGAAACAGATTTTCAGTATAACAAGGAACAGAATTATCATAATGTATATGTACAACAAGACTACATTAAGGTTAGAACAGGCAACTTCTGGTGCTTAACTCTGCAACTTTAATGTTCTTATTACTTCTGCACATAATTTCAAAAGTACTATTTAATATGTCTTGTTCTGCAGTTGCCCAAACTCCCAGGAATATCAACAGGCACTTTGCCATGGAAAGATGGCAGGCTAAACCTCACCATTATTAGTAAGCTGAAACACACTAACACCATCCTGCATCCATATTCAGCTCAGTTACACAAAAGAAGTTTTACTTAAACAAAAATGAAGCATTGGTGAAGTACCACTGAAGTAAATTTTTATTCTAAGTCAATTTTTCTTTTTTCAGTATTACCACCAACCACCTTTTATATTTTAAGTTATTCACTTTGGAGCATATAGGACCCTATTGTATCTTTTCTTGAAGCACTTAAGTGTTTCACTTCTCATTCATTAGTTTGCAATGCATTTAAAAATTATCTTCAGATTTTCACAATGCATTTTTAGGGGAACACACTGGAGATGCTCATTCAGTGACATAAATGCAGCTTACTGGAAAACATAAAAGATGATTTCTCAAACACTGAATCAATCCTCAAATATCCTCTTCATAACCTATCTGACATTATCTTCACCTAAAAATACTTACGCAAGTTGCAAAAAATGTGTTTTTTAATTAACTAGACATCTCTATCTCTGTAAAATGTGATTAAATGAAATAATAATTTCATTCCAAAGAAATCAAATTAAAGATTAAAATAATTATTTAATTCTTTTCATACTGATGCTGATTCTATTGTATGCAAAAAATACAACTTAATATTTCAAACTAGCAGATGTTTTCCATAGAATTTTACATAACAGCAAACTGACAGAGAAGACAAATACTTAATTTTTTTAACAAATTAGAATGATTAAGTGGTGATACAAGAACTTGTACTCTGAAGAAAATCCAAAAAAACAACTTTACAAGATTTTTAACAAAATGAAAAGTAAAGTAAAATCAAATTAATTCCTGAGTGATTTATGACATTCACTGTTGTTCCAGTATGTTCAGACATCAGGTATAAAAATTACACAGTATAAACTAAAAAGTAAATTCTGCACCAACTGTGTCATTGCCCAAATTCTGCAGTAGAATAATTCTGGAGAGTAAAATGTTCATGTGAATTTACAATACTTTTTTTTTGTTTCATACTTTGTCACCCTTACTAAAAGATTAAAGGGGCATAAAATAGAATCAAAAATAGAAGAAAAAATATAGAGTAATAAAAAGTGAAGTATAATCACTGTGGTGGTTTGTATTTGAGTGTACATCCCCAAAAGGCAATCAGCATCTATAAAAAAATACACACTTCAAATTAATACACTTTTACAGGCTATGATGCTCATAAGCTTAGCTTAATTTACTAAAGTAGCCTTCAAAGCAGTGAGACGAGTGATAGTGCTCAGGACGAAGTCTTTCAAAGAGGTGCCCCCAGTACGGCCTTGCACATACATTTAAATGTGTACCATTATGTGTACCATTAACAGGAGATTTTTGCACTATTTAACACTGATCTCAATCCATGTTGCCTTCCATACCTAATAATATACTGATTAATCAGGGACAGAACTAATTGGATTTTCTTACTTATTTTTTTTTTTTTAATTAAAATAATTCAACAAAACAAGATTGGTAGCAAGATTTCAAGTGTTTTACTTGGCTTACTATCACTCCATATGCAGCAGGGGTCATTTCTATCCTAATTTGCAGTCATTTCTATCCTAATCCTGATATCAGTCAAGCAACTCTAGGTTCAGAGTGGTCTCTAAACCTCAGACCTCCCAGGCATGGCCATCTGACATAGCATATTGCACCTGAAGAACTATCCAACTTTGTAAAGAGAGTGAGGGCCCTCACAAGGTTAACCCCCACCACATCCCAACAACGGCTTTCTCCCTTTTGCATTCTATTTGAATTACTGCTGCTTCCCGTTCAAATCTGAATGAGGATACAAAGCACTCATGAAAACTACATGTGGTTTCAAAGGGGAAACCTCCTTTCTGGAAGCAGACTTATTATAAAGCTGTGAGAATATACAAATATGTACACAAGGCTTAAAAGAGTTCACAAAGACCACCTCTTTCTAAGAGGCTAATTCACAAAAAAACACAGGACCACTGCAAATTCTGCAAATCATTTAGCCTAAAATAGGAATCTGAAGACCCTTCCTGACAGGAAAGGCAAGTAACCTGAGCAGAAACACAAAAAGTAGCCCGAAGAAACACACATGGTTCCTCTGGGAAGTTTTTTTCTGTATGATTAGCTCACAAATCAATTGATCTCTAATGACCAGAGGGACAAACAAAGACATAGCCTAGATAAGCAAAGCAGGCTGTGATTTCTTGGATGGCTATTATCCTAACCTGATCTGGTGGGACTGTTGGATTCCTCAAAGACAAGTAGTTTTGTGACCCCTTTGTCACTTGTACTGCAAAGTGTGACGGCACCTGCCAGTACCACACACCTTGTGTCCACTAAAGGCAGAGCCTCAAGACAAAAGCCATCACCTAAGCAAAGGCCATCAGCCACAAATCCTCTGCTTCCAAATTGATGCAGAATTAAGAGAGACAGGACCCTGCAGTTTGCTAGGAAGAGCAGGGGTGCTGGAAGAACTTTATGGGAATAGGATGGAGGGTGGATGCACTTAGAGGAACACACTAAATCTCACTGAAGCAAACTTGCTAACTGCAGTTGTTAGCTGGGGCAAGAAAAAAATGTATGTTGCAAAGTATACATTTATGAGTACACACACACAATTTTTTAATTAAGAAATAATTTTTAAGGTCTGTCCTTGTGCAAATTCTTGAAGAGCAACATGGTCCCTGTGGATAAATACCCTGGGAAATGACAAGAGTGAATGGCTGAAACATATTATACAAGGATTTTACCTCAATTTCCATGAAAATATTTGCTTTTAATTTACCAAAATATCTAAACTGCAATACTATTTCAGGAACAAAACTTCCAATCCCATAGAGATTACTACAGTCACATTTTAACAGAGAACATTGCTGTACTACAGATTAACTCAGCAGCTACCAGCAGAGATAAGAAAGTGATTTTGTTCACAGTGGAACAAAATAATTTTTTTTGTTAATGGATTGCACAGGGGGGAGATGGGGGACAATGAGGTAGTGCAAAATACATGGTTCACTTGCTGATAAAAATTTCAGAAAAGGAAGGATACGTGTAGGAAGAAGGAAGGGGAAGATTACACCTACTTTTTTATTGAAAACCAGGAGAGAACAAAACCTGTTCCTTTTATCTTTTCAAACACTATTTAAGACTACTGATGTGAGATTGGTTCTTCCTGGACAGCATTAAGGAATTGCTGGAAAGAAAACCTAAGCAATAATGACTGACAAGTGACAGGGACTTTTACACTCTTTTTCTTCTGATTGTTGACACAATGACTATTGATAAAACAACCACTTTTTCTAGTCAGAGAAGAAGGAAAAAAACCCAACAGAAACCAAGCATTTATTTATGTATACCCAATATATCAAGAGATGTGCAATTCTTTTCCTATTTTGAATAATTTTTAATGCACATAAACAACATTCTCTTTCCATATTGCGGGGTAACATCACTATGGATGACAGAACATGGATCAAGGTTACATGGGCCAAACTACACCTACGAACAATAAAATCCCAATCCTGTGTTATTCCTCTTAGCAGGCCAGATGCTTAGGGGAAGCAGACCTGTATAGAAAATGCAGACAAGTGAGTACAGAAAAGTCTACTACTGGGAATCCTAGTCCCAAGGATTTTTCTTAAGGAAAAAGATAGGATTTAATGAAGGCTGCTCATACCACTGACCCTTGAGGAATGGATGGCTGACAGAGGAAAGCTATGCCATAGCAGAGCAGTAGCAGCCACATTATAATTTTATATATACTGCAGGCTTGTAGGTCAATGTCTTCCTCAAAAATCTTAAAATGAGCTAGTAAGTTCAGCTATAAAAAAAAGAATGATATTCCTCCTGAGCAGGCCAGAAAATTCATATCAACTCAAGGCTTAAAGTACTGCCACTTAACTCCTTATTTACTCATATTCAAATTAATGCACTGAATGCCCAAACAACAAAATGATTCATTAGGAAGAGTTCAGTTACAGTAAAGGTTATCCCATTTCCTTAATGCTTTCTTGTCTAAAAGCAATTTGGGTTTTCTACTTTTAAGACCATTATACTCAAGGTCAGATCAAGTGAGAAAATTTCATGCTAAGAGTTTCAAGCTATTTTCTGAGTTTTGGGGTTTTTTTCCCCTGCCAAATATTACTCAAATATATGTTTACTGATTTAATAGAATTTCTTTTCAAAACAGAATTTCCAGAGCATCTTCATAACTAATGAGGAAACAGAGTATCAGATATAAATATAGACTATTACAAGAATACACATAACACATAATCCTAAACTATCTTCACCAGTTATTAAAACTTGCAAGTTTCAAAACATCTGGTGATATGCTGAATGTCACAGCTGTTGAAAACTCTAGTATTTCAAAGCCTGACTCATGAAAGCTAGATATCTATTCATAAAGACATTTCAGTGAATCAGAGTCTTCACAAGGTGTTACTGGTCTTGCTTTGGATACTCTGAAGCATTTCCAGGATATATACCCAAATTCTTGGCCTGAATTATTTTTGATGAAGACAGAGTCAGTAATCTCTCCTCTTAAAACATCTAAATTAGGTTACTATAAATCACGGATTTATGACAAATGAGATAAACATTCCCAAAATACCCTTTGGCAAAATGCTTTTGGACTGCAATTTTGCCAGATTTTTATTTGTCTGCAAAATTGTCAGTCTATAATGTACAGAGGCATCATTTAGGTTCTGTCATACTGCACAAAAATACTTTGGTGTGTAGCTCTTCCTATTTGTATAGGTTATGCATGTCAGTGAGTCTCAACTTCTTTTTATTTGGACTCATGAACAGCCATTCAGGCAACTCTTAAAAATCTGTGGGTTTTAGTACAATGTTTCTGGAGCTTTTAATTTTGTCACCTACAAGGTAGGCAACAGAATTCCGTAATGCCCCCCTTCAAACTATAGCTGCCCAAATTATATCTGCCCAAATTTAAAGGTTTTTTTACAGGTTAAAATTACTAGCTTGGATTTATTTCCACACCAAGTATTTATCTGATTCCATAAAACATGATAAAACAAAATTGAAAAGCTGCAGTCAGTTTCCAGAGTTGAATTTAACATGTCCTATTACTTTATTGCAAGGACACCACAACTCCCAGTGCAGTCATGCTACTGGTAAGAACTATCTAATAAGGATAACACTCAAATTGGCTTGGACACCAAAAACCAATATTAAAAACTGTTTGCACTTCTGCATGCTGAAGCTTGCAAGATTTTATAAGCCAAATATAAATTATTTCAGATAAACAGAAAACAAATTATTAACAGTGAACTTCATTTTTATTTTTATAAGGCAGGGCTGAAAAGAGCAAGTCATGTTAATCTGAGGAACAATTTCATAGTGTGTCAGAAGTATGAATTCTGGTAGAAATGCATAAATTATGCCATGCAGTGCTTACAAATTAACAAAAAAAGTATTATAAAAGTGAAGCCCTGCTGTGTCAAATATGCCACACAATTTTTGTTCTAATAACAGCAATTTAGGTTAGGGCGTGACTTTTCTCTGATATAGCTGTGCTAGTACAACCCCTAGTGTGGACACAGTTTACTGCCACGAAGGCATTATATTCGTATAATTTATAAAGCTTGTTCCTAAGCAGTAAAAGTATTAAGTAATGCACTGTTATTTCAGCACAGCTACATCCACAATGGGAGGGCTGGCTGAGAGAGGAAAAGAGAGGGCAGTAGGTTATGCTACTTTACAACATACCAGGCCAGATGAACAGATGTGGTTTGTGTGTAGAGAAACTGTGTGGTACATGTCTTTCCCCCCACCTCCCTCCATAATCCTGATGTTAATCAGGATCATGATGGATGATATTACAAAACAGTTATTCAATTTAAATGGTAACATTGCTCATTGCTTCTTAATTTTTATGAAATATTCACGTAAAATATTAATAACAGAGAGTTATAACAGATATTGACACACGGGTATTAGTCCTAACCAAACAATAAAGATAGCAAAAAAGATATTAGGATAAAAGAGAGTAAGACCAAAGCTATATACTCTCTTTAGGTTTCCTAAATGATGTAAGTTCAATTTTGAATAAGATTTATAAATACCAGCATATGATAAATGCCAACCTGTATTTACTTGACACATAGATGTATGTGTCTGGTGATCCTAAATAGCACAT
This sequence comes from Struthidea cinerea, assembly GCA_013397865.1. Lineage (NCBI taxonomy): Eukaryota > Metazoa > Chordata > Aves > Passeriformes > Corcoracidae > Struthidea > Struthidea cinerea. The sequence continues at coordinate 359,220 of VZTI01010902.1, read as the reverse complement.
GTGGGGCTTTCTGCCTATTCTGACACACCTGAATAATTTTAATCCTTTTTTAAAAGTCACTACATGTAAATGAAAAATTATCTTCCAAACTGAAATTTATCCACAGCACAATTAAAAATACAATTATACCTAAAGAAACAATAAACTCATTCTCAATATGTTAAAAGACAATCCAAAACATGATCCTTTGCTTTTAAAAGAGAAAAATCCATCATTTAATACAGAATAGCATGAAAATACTCATACATTATTGTCTTTCTACTTAAAAAAAAAAAAATATGTATTTATTATGAACAGATGGTGGCCAAGGAAGGTATCAGCTCTGTCTCTTAGCCAGAAGGTCAGGTCATGGCTGAGAGACCAAAGAACAATTATTGTTTGCTATTCAGTGCCACATAAGATAAAACATTTCAGGTTTTCTTTAAATACAAAGATAAATGCAATTGAACTGTTTTCATTTTTTTAAAACTAAATAATTTGCAATGACTTATTAACATTTGTTAAAATTTGATTTTAAAATCCCCAGCCAACCAGCAACAACAACAACAGACTAAGGCACTCTAACATTCTTCTTGGGTTGCGTTTAACGTTTTAAATAATCCTAGGACCTACACAGAACTTTTTGGGTTACTGGAGCCACAGCTATAAAACAGCTGCTAGATACGGAGTCTGACAATTTCAAAATTGCATGTTTTCCTTTTTTTTGACAAACCAACAATCATATTTGAACACTATAATAACATAATTACTGAATATCTAATTTTTTTCTAATTATCTAGTAATTTTTGCTGATAGGAACTTCCCCTCACATCATTTCAATTTATATCAAATGATAAATCACCACATTTTGGTGTATTCAGCCCCACACTGATTAATATACCAGTATGCCGATACATGAGGTTAAAATATTTTGTTAAATTCTGTAATTTGTTCAAAAGGCAATCCTCAAGCAAGTTGGAGAACAGGATTTAAAATCCAAGATACTTCTTCAAGTATCTTATTAAACACATCCTGTTTTATTTGTATGCCAAGATTATGCCAACTCTTTTATCTGTGATATCTGTCAAGACACAGACGACAAGCCTGTTTTTTGTTTTTCAGTGTCCTTAGGCCTAAAGGATGCAGGAGTGAAAAAAAATGCAAACCTTGAAAAAAAGAATGCTTTAAGACCTCTGTTTTTCTGCACTGTATGATTTTCTATACATGTTGAAGGGTTATTTCACCTAATAAGCTCCTCTTTTGGATTTTACATATATTTTCATTATAACTTGAATTAATATTGCTTCCAGACTAAGGTTGCACTATTAATTTAATAAACTTACTTTCCTACATGAAGCTTTTGAGGAACTGGTAATTAAAAATTTAATTTTTGAAATAGTTTATTTTCCCCCTGCATATATTCTTATACAGGGAATGATTTGTTCAGTTATTTACAAGAAAAAGAATGATTCAAAACCTGTTGGATAGGCTGCTCAAATAACAAAAAGCATATTTAAAAAATCATCCTCATGTGCATCTTATATATCTGTGTATTCAGAAGACTCTTATGTGCAAATCATAACTTATGAAGGAATACTGAAATTTGAAGTCCTAGCGAAAAATGGATAGAACCTTAAGAAAAAGGGCACTTCAAAAGATGCAGATTACACCTGTTCAAGCTGTTTGCCAAGTATGTTGCAGGTTACTCTAAATAATCTTTCTTACTGCATGGGATGTTTTCTCACAAACTACCTGTAAGGCATATACTGGTTTTTGTATTATTATAAAACCCAGTTTTAGATAAGCAACAGTTAATGCCAAGTGGAATTTTTCTATAGTTATTTCTTTTCTAGGTTACTTTTGTTTTGGTTTTGTTTTTTTAAACTTTTCTATGAATCCCAGCATTCAGTAACATTGAATCTTTAAAGAAATTGGAAGAGAAATGATTTTCATTTTTGGTATCATTAGGTTATGCTTAGAGTCTTTAATGTTCTGTTAGGCTGCATGTATAGGTAATTATGTGTGGATTTATTTGTGAGAAAAAGTGTATAAACACATGTATACAGTACATAGAATTTAAGTAGCTTGTATGAATAATATGATAGAGTAATTCTATATGAAAGCATGGAATGAGTGATGCGCAAAACTGAACATACTAGGGCTGAAAACAAGATTAAGATAACCAAGAGGTATTTATTTAGCAGTAAAAGCTGGCTTTTTGCCATTAATTTAGAAACCATTTAACAGTAATAAATGACCACTATGAGAAAAATGAATCATTCCAGCTTCTGAAAAAACTCTACTTAGGTTACTAATAACTGCAAAGTTATAGCAGTATTATCTCTTACCTGGTCCTTAATTTCAAGCTCCCTTATAGTTTTTGTTCTGTACTCTCTGAGCTCCTTTTCTGCCTCATCCTTCTTCATTTTGGTTTGATTCAACTGATAGCGCATTTCTCCACACACCTGTTAGATTACACAGACAACATGATCTGTAGCTTGAAGAATCCATTGAGCAGGGTTTGCAATTAGATCTTTTGGTGCCCTCTACAGGTCGTTGAAATGCCACATATTTTTAATTTACAGATCTACGAATGGTAAATGTTTTTACATAGAAAGGTGGATTTGAATTCTATATATAGTCATTAACTTTGACATATGCAGTACCTTCTAGATTCAAATATATTTGGATCAAGATTTTGCTAAGTATAAATACTTATGTTGTAAATATATGTCACTAGATACAATTAGATGACAGTTGCTGGTTTTATATTCTTCTCTCATTCTCTGTAAAATCCCAAGAAAATCTATGTCAACACTTTCAAAACCTAAAAGTAAAGCATCTATCACACTCCTAAATAAAGGTGTATTTCAACTTGCCAATTTTACGCTGTTGAGAAAGAAATTGTTTAAATGTTAACACAATAATTTTCTAAGTTTGATCAGAGCATTACAAATTTATTGCAAACTGAAGATAAATTCTTTAAAAAATAATGTCTAATTTAAACAGATACATGGTCCAGAAGAAATGGATCAAAGAAACATTTCAAGAAATCACTTCTATATAGGACAACTATTCTCGGCTGTTGCAGTGTTTGTTGTATTACCCCCTCAATCCTTTCCAACTGGCAGCTCAACTTTAGAAAAATCTGTGAAGGGGTTACGAGAAAGTGAAAGAAATAAGAAAAACCAAAACAAAACCAGAAGATCACTAATCCCTTCCACATAACTATACTGCTGTGCAGGGTTGTTATTCTTCCGTTTTTCAGTCTAAGCTGTCCCCTTTTTGTCGTTATCCTGTGCCATCACCTCCAATTTGTGCCTGTTCATTTCACCTTAATTAACCAACCAAATACATGCACATGCCTTAGAGTGAGAATGCAAATGTGTTTACTCACAGCTCCTCTTAGTCAACTTTCTTCCCAATTCACTCTACCTTCCTGCCTTGCCTATATTCTTTCAGCACTTGCTCCTTAAATGTACACCCTTTTAATTTGCTGCTACAATCCTCTGTGCTTCTCAAAAATGTTCTCACATATTCTACAACCCAAATTAATTTCTGTTTTTCAGTCTTATACCTCTTCTCATTTTCACTTTTTTTTCCTCCTTAAAAAAAAAAAAGTAGGGAAAAAGTAAATATGCATACTGCAATGAAATCACTCTAGCAAAAAACTAAACCAACTGTCATGACTTTTAAAAAGTAGCATCACTTATAAATTCGAAGGACAGCTTGTGAATTTAGCCATTGCAAATAACACAAAGCAGCAAATGCTCCGAAGAATGGCAAAGTTCTAAAGCATTTTTTTAAACACTAAAATATTATATGTGACTAAAAAAATCTTGAGATGCAACTGAATGGCTTCCAAACCCTGGCTATCTCCTCCTTCCTTTATCTGAAGGATGTAACAAAATGCAGTATGTCACTTCCTCCAAGTGAAATTAAAAAAATACAGCAATCCTTGCCTTCAGCTCCTCCATACTCTGTACAAAGGGAATAACACAGAAGAATCAGCAGATGGTGCTGTCCTAATAATGGATTTCTCAGTCTCCTAAGGAATGAAGGAAATAGATCCTCACTCCATATTTTCTTTCCCTGACTTCTGGTGCATGAAGGAAAACAGTAATTTGGATAAATCTCAAAACAAAAGTATTGCTATTTGCTGTTTTTAATAATGGCAAACTGAGTTTGGAAACAAGGAGTCAGATTCACAAGAAAAGATGTCACATAGCCAATGAAAATGTCAGGGTGATGCACAGTTCTGTCAGCTCAGTGGTTGGGAGGTTCCTCCAGGATTTTCAAGACTTCTCAGTTTAGTACAGGGACACAAATGAAGTTTTCCAATCTCTCAGGACAGTGCAATTAAAATTAAAACAGCATAAACTATTGCAAGGTGACCACCTATTCAACTTCGTGTTAACATTAACTGAAGGAGGGACTGGAACCATATTACCATCTCCTGAGAGATAACTTCAAATTGGTAGGGTACAAAATTGTTCTTTTCAGACCAATAAATATTTGTTCCTACTGCCTCTTTCACCACCTCCTCACCTCTGTAAGTGGTGCTAGTCATTTGTGAACCCAGCCTGAAAGACCAAAAGTGTGTTTCAGAATTGGTAAATCAAACCATTCTGACATTCTTAAAATACTCATTTGTCTTTCAGTTAAAATTAAAGTTTCTAGTATGTTGGGATGACTTTTTGCTGTGAATTTTCTGCAATACTTTCACCTCTTCCTATCAGCCAGGACAGCAGGGGAAGACAGGTACTCTTGAAAACCTCTCTAGAAACCTCTAGAGGCCCAAAAAATAAATTGTTCCTCAAATCCTTGCAATTAACAACTGCGGAGGTAGGATGGGCCCTAGGATTATTGGTAAGGAATACAGACATTTCAAGAGGCTGTAAGAAATATTTTTTTCTTTCTCATGATATGACCCACATTAAGGTGCTAATTGATTGAGAAACGTGCAAAAGAAAGCACTCAAGAGTGATACACCTACACAAGGTGCATGTTAAGCTATAATTCTTAACTAGAAGATCTCTTTCTAAGAGGCATACTATCAATAGTACTGAATTAAGCAGTGTACTACATTGAAAGTCTAAAGGAAAGTACTTGAAAAACAGTGATTTGATATAGTTCCCTTTATTTTAGCACTGCAAGTCCCACAGGTAGCAATTGCGGACACTGTTGAATTCTACGTTGTCTCACTCAGACCAAACACAATTCTTACTGAAACACTGGAACAGAGTTTTAAATAGTGACCCTCATAGGCTGCAAAGTAGAAAAGTTCGCTTCTGCATGACAAGGTGACTTGGAAACTGAAAAAGTTATTTTTTTACCCCTGCAACTGGGATAGTTGTAGTGCCTCTGGGATATTGAGATAAAATCTACAGTTACCAAACATTCCATACCAAAACAGAGGAAAATGGACAAGATAAAGATTCTCTTCTTTCAGGTCACAATGATAAGGAAAACCAAGCTCAATAGTCCTTTATAAATGTGCTTACCTTATTCATCTCCATTTCATGAGATGCAAGCTGGTGCTGTGATTCTTCTAACTGGTTAACTAGAGAATTCTTTTCCCTTGTAATTCTCTCTACTTGAGCCTCCAAAACAGCCACATCCTTAGACAAAGCTGTCACCTGCAAAAAGTCCAAGATCACTGTAATGATGCAATGTGACCAACCACAGATCAAACTCTTGTGGAACTTTGTCCTCAAAAGCAACTGTATGTAGACAAAATACATAACATTAAAAATGTAATAAAAAATCAAACATGTACAATAAAAATACATCCTGTATTATTAATAATACAGCAGAATATGGCTACATTATTTTATTAGTGGGTTGGTCATTTTTGATTAATTTATCATACAGTAGTTTATTTGAAACCTTTCACCAACTACAGTAGCCTACACGACTTGTTAATGTGAACAAGGTGTCAGAAGCAGCTGAATACGTTAGTTTTGCAATGTAAAAGTACTATTTAACACCTTCTTATCCATCTTTATGTAGATTGATTCAAACCAAATCATGTTCCCCCAGCTAAAGAAAACTGTTGTTGCAACCACAGATCCTAAATTAATTTTCCAGTTCAGAAAACATTTCAACACTATAAATCAAGCATAATGTTGTGCAAAACTCACATAGAAATAGTATATTAAAAATTCAATTTTTACAATTTTTTGTAAAAAAATTTTAATTTTTTAATTAAAAAATAGAATTACAATGAAATTTTGCTGAATGATTAAAAAATGTAACAATAAAACAGACACAGTGACTCTTCAGCTATTTAGCCCTGAAGCTTACTAATATAAGTGGAAATAATGGTGTTTGACAGTTCTAGGTTAACTTTCAGAAATTCAAAGCCAAACCTAGAGGATCATATATTCATAACTATTTTTCACTCCTTATACATCCACCTGATTTATGTATCATGCCAATTCTCCCCTTCAAACAAACTGTTTCATAAAGTAAGCAATAAAATATTCATATGAATCTTGACTTGATGCACAGTATACCTTTTCTACCACCTCATAATCCCAAACATAAAAGTAGTTAATCATATGTAGGTGTAAATCATTAATATAGATCATAATTTTCTACAAAGTCATCCCATATCTTTAATTACCAGGCATGACATCATCATAGTGTCACTATATGTTGTTCTATGTATATGCAGGATTTAAACAAATAGACTACAACTACTTAAAGTGGGAATCGGTTCCAGTAAAACACATCTCAGTGGGTGATGAAATACGAAGTAATGTGATGATGTGGAGTGAAATATTCTACCAAAAAAAAGTCTTAAATGCTTGTCTAATAGGCTGTATTTTGGAGTGAATACATTGGTTTAAAGAAACTCTGTAACAAAACAACTAACTTCATAAAAGGGATAACTTCTAATAGATAGCAAGGAGTCAAACAAGGAATTGCTTAATAATAATCTCCAGTGGAAGGTTATTTTCTTTAATTTCAGTTTCCCTGGCAACACATCACTGATGATCAGTGCATGTACTTAAATATCACTTAGTCCCTATCACTGTGCTTAATACCTGTTTTTATATCTGGAATTGGATTCAAAGAGATTTTTTTTTACACACACTTAAATGGTTTATGTTGTTTAGTCTGTGCTCATTGGATTTTTAGAAATACGCCATACAGCTCATAAAAGAGTCCCAAAATACAAGAAAAAGTCTACCATGAGGAGAGAAATTCACTCTATTGTTTCCAAATCTCCACCAGAAAATGGCTGAAGACGTTGCAAATCACAAGTTTGAAAACCTCTAATTCATGAAGTATTTATCTCTCTACACTTCTTCCCATTTCAATCACCTTTGAAATGCATCCTCTATCACAGGCTTACTGCTGTTAGCATGAGCTTTCCTCCGTAGCCTCCATTGGGCAGAAAACCTTTATGTTTTACACTCAAATTACAGCAGCATCTAGAAGTCTAAAACAAGGTTATCAAGACTATCACAATGGTCACGGCATGAATGATGAGACAGATTCTGTCTCAGAGAGTTTATAAACATTAGTAAAAGTGAGAAAAGAGATTCCAACACATTTCTGCAGGTGGGAAAACTAAACATATGATAAGATCACTTTGAAATTATGATATCGTAACATTAATGTATATGTAAGATCAAAGTAGCAAAGAATCCTAAATTTGACATGTACTAACTTCTGAACGCTTGCCTTGGTAAACTAAATAATAATTTTTATAAAAGAGCTAGGTACAAACCTTGCATCACATATTACTTAACCCTTTCTTACCTTGACAAAGTGCGTTAAAAATATTATGCAATATTATAAAGTGCATAACATCAACAACCTAGTATGTATCTAGTGACACAGAACAAACCCCAGTTATTCAAACTCAAAGGACCACTTATCTACCACTGCTTTAAAGAAATGGTGGAAGTGACTTATTGAGCTCTCACGTCCAAAAACTAAAAATAAAAGACAAGCAAACAAAGTTTAAAGAGGATGATACACTCATTGTAATACACAAACAGAAGAAGAACCAACTCATACCATTGCTGTCAAGTCCTCCCTTTCCTTCTTCATTCCTTGCCGCAGTGCTTCTTTTTCATCAGTCCTCTTATTTAGCTGGGCAGCCAACTCCTTTTCAAGATAATTCTTCTGCCGTTCCATCTCACTTTTCAGTTGGTCACAGTGGACTAGGGCCTAAAAAACCCCAATTTGCTTAAGTGAAAGAAACATAACATTTTTAAACAAACATGGTATTTATCTAATACCTTCAAAGAAACCAAAGTTTGAAATGTCGTATTTTTATTTTTCATGCTGTTATTATGAGGTTTATACATATCCTACTGTGTTAGCATCTAGAATAGGACTAACAAAATCAAAACAGATGTATATGTTTGTATGTATATACATGCCCTACTGTAATTGAGAAATTTAATTGCTTTTAGGAGTCATGGCAAAGATGGAAGAATTTGTCCAAATGTACTTTCCAAATAAGCAAATAAGTAGCTGTTCTTCTAAAACTGTGATTATTTGCCTTGCATTTAAAATTTAAAATTGCTGAATGCACATCACTAGAATCAGCCTCCAGTATCTGACTCCTTGCAAATACAGTGGTCAGTGTCTAACTAAAGAACTGAAGGAAAAACTAATAAAATGTATGCACTTCTACTTAGTCTCCTCTTGAAATGAATTACTGAGTGCAGAATGCTAAGAAGTCTGAAAGCAGTCAGTAAAGATACAAAAAAAAGTTTTACAAATTGTCTAAGGTTTGTCAAAAATTAATTCTACTAAAAACCTCATAAAGGTACTGCTTAATTTCAGGTGCTAAAACACAGGGTATAGATGTGTTTTCTAGCAAAAAAGAAGAAACCTAAGTTCAAGAATATACTCAAAACACTATCTTCTAAAAAAGCTAAGAAAATATTTATCCATATATGCTGCTGTATCTCTGCCAAAGTGCAGAATTTGAGTGTTATGTCAGTTTAAATCAGAAATACTCCACTCCATTACAAGTAAATCCAAGTATTCAAAGCACCCTAAAAGGGAGCTTTGCTAGCCCACAAGTAAACGAGATTTCAACATTTCACTGATATCCAGCATATTCTGTTTCAAAGAAGCTAGAGTGACCTCCTTTTAGGAATTCTGACTTATTAACTGTTTTTTAAATTTTCAAGTTAATTCTTTTTAACGGTTTATTTTTCTTTTACTCAAAGCCAATCCCCTGCGTTCAATTTTCTTGGCGTTGGACTGTTCATGAAGGGAGCAAGTTAAACCATGTTTTCTTAGAGAATGCTTTAACAGTCTCCATTAGTGTTATGGCAATTCTGTGGGACTCTCTGGAGGATCCCTTTCCTATCACAAGTCTACTGTGGTGAGAGAATCCCTCTGTTATGGCATTGAATCCTTTTCTGTAGGAAAGAATCATCAGCATCAGCAAACAATTAAGCTGCATAAAGCAGCTGTAGCTTGGTAGACATCTAAATCATTGCCACTCTAGAAGAAAGTAGTTACATTAGTTGCATTTCAAGAAGAAATGTCTATTTTGTTAGCTTCACTGTTCTGACTACACAATGAGCAGTTCAAACAATTACTCTTTTATGACATTTGTGTTGAAAATATATTCCTGATTTTGCTTCAGCTATGTAAACTTCACCATAGGAGATCTCCTCCCTGCTCTGTGCAATACGCAAGAGGCCACAAACTACTGACACAGCCAAAAGACAAGAAGAAATGGTGGTTTTAAACCATAAGCACCTGAGGTTAGACTTTGGGTCAACAGGCTGATGGAATTGCAATTACAGCATTTGGAAGCTTAATGTGTTAACTTCTCACTTTTCTTATGTGGACTGTTCTATGAGATTCCATGCTAGTTATTAAGAAAACCAGCCCTTAAGAGTAGAATGGGACTGGGGGAAAAAAGGATGGTTTGTACTTACCAAGAGGCGTACATTACTTGTAAAAAGGCAAAATTAATGCAGTATAAGTACAACATTTCTTCCTGTTCCTTCATATTAAAACAGTTTTGGAGCATGAAAAAAACCCAGACTACTATTCAACCTTGTAGACAAACAGGTAGCACTTCACACAACCCTACAAGCACACACTCTTCTCCTACAGCACTGGATAAATAATACCAATTCGATCAACACAACAATAATATCAATCTTGTTTGCATTTAATTACAAAAACCAAGCCAAAACAACCCTCTCTCAATTTCATAGTAATTCACTAATAGTACAGTAGATGTCACTAACTATCAAGGAAATAATTTAGGTCAATGTAGGTTGATTGTGTACAGAACTAGGACTAACACAAGCATTAGATCAAAACTGGTTTTATCATTATTATTTACATAACACCAAGAGCTTCCTGCAGGTATCATTAGACAAAACTTCTCATCTTCAAAGAGCTCTGATAGCTAATCAGTTCTTGCACTGCTCTGATCTGAGGCAAAAAAGAATTGTTTGTAAGCATTTTAACTATTCTTTGCAGAGTAGGTCAGAAATGTGATGTCAAAATGATCCTCTTACATTTCGTGAATGCCTTTAAAAATTCTACAACTCAATTTATATCACCTAGCTGTGAAACTACATCACAATTAAAAAATGCAACACTCCTTACAGTATTGATGAGAATTTAAGAACTCGAATACAGAGTTCATGTTACTGCTCAGAAACAGTCACATGGTGCAGTTGTTTTAAATCTATGTATCAACATATGACAAAGGTCTTATGCATATATTCTCTTATTAGCATGGAAACTAATTAACATTTGCATTAGATCTGAACACCAAAAAGCTCTAATTCCATGATGAATTTACCTTTGTTTTTTCGAAATTGGCCTCTTCTGCCATTTGCACTGCGTGTTCAACTTGCCTACAAGCATTAGATTCTCTTTGCTGCATCTCTTTCATGTTTTGTCTCACTGAAACAAGTGCATCCATCAAGTCATCTCTTTCTCTGCATATTAAAAAAACAACCCAGATACTTCTGCTTTATCTTTTTGTAAGAGAAAAAACCCCAAACAGCAGGTATACCAAATATAAAATATAAACAGATAAAAGATGTGTGTAAGCAAAGCAAGACTAAAACTCATGAGTGAAAGACAGCATACTGTAAGCTTGGCAGATATTGAAAATATCATTTGCTTGATGATCAGTCCTTCATTTCAGAAGTATGACCATTAGAGAAACTGCCAGTAAAGACAGCAGATCTCAAGTCATTAATATACTGAAGCCAAGCACATTCTGTCGACATAACAAAATGGGGATCCAATCAAATTTAAAAAAAAGGCAATGTGGAATTACACTGTCATTAAATGTAAAAAAAAGAGGGAAAATTAATAAAAAGGAAGGGTTAGGTTCAACAAGTAATCACTAAGTATGTCAAATGACAATCTAAATCCATTTGCTGCAAACTGGACCTAAGACAAACAATAAGACACCTGGATTCTACAACTCTTCTGAACTTTTGTTAACTAAGACACTGAGATCTGTATTAATGGTGAAGCAGAGCTGATAAAACTGTAATACTTGACTTCACCTTTTCATTATTTTGATATGTTAAAAGCTTTTAAATTAAGTTTAATTGCCTGTGGTTTAGATCCAGCTTGAGATTCTATCTGAAAACTGTTGTGTTCTTAATGTTGTGTGAAATGGTAAGACTTTTTTTTTTCTTTCCTAGCAGTCATATTTTGAAATTTTATTTAATTTTTGAATTGGACAAAGTTCCTTTGAAAATTCCTACTGAAATACCCTTTTTTAAATAAACTGCATCACAAGTGGAGGTAGCTTTTAGATTTTTTTAAACCTCCAAATGAAATAATGGTTTAAGATAGATAAAGATAAGATAGATAAAGAGGTCAGTTCAAATCTTTTATTTCAAGCTGCACTATAATATAAGAGGATGAGAATGTACTGATTTACAGTTTGGTCATATTTTCCAACATCTGTGACAAATAATTACTTTTGTTACAAAAGCAGATTTTGAAACATGACTTCACAGCAATAGAGCTTTCCCAGAAAATTCTTGGACTTGATACTAGAAAAAAATACACAAATCCTGGCAATAACCATGTAGTGCAGAGGGATAATGCCCACTTGACTGACTATATATGTACTATGTCCCTTCAGTCTCCCTGCTTCTAACTGACCCACTATTCCATCTCTGGCAGGCTCATTCTTACACTTCAGAAATTCTAAGAAGCTTCAGATACCTGACAATAAATAGATGGCTGTTTAACAAACTTTGAGAAAGTTGCAGTATCCTATCATTATTACTAGCAAGTAGAAAGGGAGAGTTTTTTTGAAGATGACTGACTGGCAGAATTCCTTAATAAAAAATAAATCAATGCTGTTGGGGTTTTTGAACTACATATATTCAGCCTGTATAGCTGGTGTTATAAAAATCATTTAAATAAAAGCTAGAATTAAAAAGAAGGTTGCCCCAAATAATTTAATTTCTTTTTATCCAATGGAACTTCTTTTCCCTGTCTTATTGTAGTCAGGGAGGAACTACTACAGGTGTTTGGGGGAGGAAATGCATCCTACCCCAAGCACCTGACCTGTTGTTGATGTATCTGAAAAGTTGCCCATACATAAAAAGAATAAAGTGGAGCCACAAAACTTTCCAACTACAGAAATATAATAAATTTTGCAAGAAATAATTGATCAAAACACATGGACTTGCCCAGTATTTGTGCTGACAGTGAAGGACTTGTTTGTCCAAAAAGTGCAGGAAGCAGACTCTAAATAGTCTCATTATCTGCTCAGCCCAAGGTATCATAATTACATGATAACAACTAACACTCTTTCCCACTTGAAATACGTAGCAAAGCTATCATGGATTTCAAAGTGGTTGCGACCTACATTCACTGATTTCAGCATTATGACTCCAGCTTGGGAGTGTATTGTTCCATAAGTACACATCTCTCTAAGAATGTAAACCAACACATTGAGACTTAACTGGTTTCATGCCAGGACCCATACTTCCAATCACAAAGTACATACCCCGCCTCAACCTACCTTGTCAGCCTCTCAATGGTCTGCACGTGAACGTTACAGTGAGTCTGTGCAAGAACGGCCTCGTGCTGGGCACAGTTCAGGCACAGACCACCAACCTGGTTAGAATTTCTGGCTGCAACAAGTGACTTCTGGTGTTTCAGCCTTTCTTCCAAATCTTTGCGCGTCTTCTGAGATTCTGAAAGGTCTTTTCTAGAAAGAAGAAATAAAAAATATTATTTGTGAAATGTATTTCTACAAGTTATATTCATATACAATATATGATTACAAATGTAACCTAAAAAGAACTGTAAGAATCCCTGTAATGAACATTATTTTACACATTTCAATAGGCTAAGGAAGACTTTAACAGAAAAATAACAGTTGATCTGCCCAATCAAAATTATTAAGACAGAACAATACTGTGTTAATTTGTTTCTTCCCCTGTAGTATCAGAAAATATTGAAGTTAAACAGAAAATTATTAGATGAAATACATGTAGGCTTACATTTTGTCTGAACAGAGTATAAAATTCTTTAGCAAAAACCACTATCAGCTGTATAAATATTTCAATACTCTAACAATTTTCTGTTGTTTTTATTAATAACATCACTAACTTCATATTTATTCTCTGCTCCCTCGACAAGAATCCAGACGTAATCAGCACATTGACTCAGATCCAGCAATATACACAACTTGAGGTCAAACACACGTGCAGAAAAACAGGCTAAGTTTTTTACTTGTCTCCAAAATTTTTACCAGGTGCTCTGAAGAATTTTCTCCAGAACTTCCAAGCATGTGTCAGGCTGGGGAGCTCGCAAGCAATAGGAATGTTAACATCAGGAAGTTCCAGACAAACGCACACTGTGCACATACAGATCAATTTGACAAATTGCGCAATGAATCCAAAACTTTGGGTTTGTTATGCAGGCCATCTGGGCAGCATACACATAGAAAGTCTGACACATTCTGGTTGCATCGGATTTACTGTGCACATGATATATACACTGCATGCATTCTTATTTCCATCTGGAAAATCTTCTGTGCACTTTTTCCAATTTTAGTACTTGGTCTATTACATATAATTCACTATAACCTGAACAGAATTTGCTCTGCTTATATCCTGAGACAGTCATGGTGCAACAAGCCTATTGTTGGAAAACCTTGGACAGAAATCAGCAAGTGCTGTGTACACTCATCTTTGAAGTTAAAAGGAAAGATCGTCCCACTGAAAGCCATATAATTTCTCACTTCAACAAAATTTAGCTTTGCAGAACTTCCTGTTTGCAAGATTGTGCCTCTTGGGAGAAATCAAGAGACAGAATAATATACTTGAGGAACTTTTGAGACAACCTTAGCCTCCAAGAATTATTTTTGAGTAAATATAACACTTGAGGCCAAGGGGGGGAAAAAATAAAAATTGGATTATACAGCTGAAATTTAAGATCCTCCTTTACATTCACTAACACAACTGGCTTTGCACATTTCAGGTTTCACCAATGCAGAGAGCATTATTTAAACTTGTCTCCCTACCAATAACTGTTTTTACACACAGAAAAGTCTAGCATTTTCAAATATATGAAACTATGATTTATTCAGGGAAAAACATAATTAAACAGACTCAGCAGCAGTATTATTAATGTATGTGTACAAGGGGAAGTTCAGTCCTGCAAACCAAATCCTAAAGTGGTTGTCTCTTCCTCTTTTCCACAGTTTGCTACTTATTCAAACCTCGAATATTTTGAAGAGTACATGAGGACTTACTTTCAAATATTTTTGTGTTTAAAGATAGGCAGATCACATGGCTAGAAACTGCCTGTATGCTTCAAAATTATATTTTCCTGCTTCAAAATCATTCCGTGGCCTAAACTAGTTTGATGCTTAAGATCTCTAAAATTTGCAATATAAAATATTAGTAGAAGGCAGCTAATTATGGGAGTCATCACACAAGTTAAAATTGTAACTTGTCTTTTTTCTTTGATTGGTCCATCCTACATGACCTTTTTTAGGGGAAAGAGGGTAAAAAAGATAAGACGTTTTATATTGCTACTGTTTCTATAAAGTAGCACTAGATTCCATTTTGCTAGTTACATTTGAGAGAACTTAGTAGAAAACCAGTTTTCAGGGACGCTATCAGAAGACACAACATTGACCCATTCAGGCATTCTCTTAGTTAATCCAGTTTAAGAGTGGTTCATGCTGTTATGTAGTGACAATTTATTAAGGATCATTTTAAGAAAAAAAAAATTCACTTTACCTTAGCGACTGTATTTGAGCATCAAGGATACTGACTTTTTCTTGATAAAGAAGTTTTAGATTCTCCTTTAGAAAAGATGAGAGAAAATATATGTCTTGCTTTCTTCATAAAAGTCTTCACAAATAAACCTAGACTTTACCCACATTCTTTTCCCCTGAGGACATAAACCTGTTGAAATACTAGTGGCAGAGAAACCTAAACATTTCACACTTCTGAAAATCTAAAAAGTGAACAACCCTCCCATTTTTTATTTCTAAATAAGGTTTTTTGCCAGATCCTCATATGGTAAATTGTTTCAGCTCCAACTGCAGTCCTCAGTTCTCTACAATGATTCACAGAAATTGATGATCATGTCTCGAGTTTGCTCTTGTTCTCCCCCAAGTCAGCAGATTTTAAAAAGGAATTATGAAAAACTTCAAGTACCCAGGCTATTTATTTATAATATAGTGAGTTATTACCTGGTAAAGAACTAGGTATATGAATCAACCACACCCATGTTAGATACAATAGTGATAACAAACCAGATAAAGCACTACAAATTTAGATCACTATGCTTGGAAAGAAGTTACAATCAACATGATTCTCCTCCTTAAATGTGGTAGATGAAGAAAAGAGCAATCACTGCAAAAACTAGCTTTCAAACAACTGCAGGCATCAGCGACCCCTGAGGTCTTCAGCTCTAAAATAATAGCATAAAAATACCAAAACTATATTTTTGTATTAAAAAAAACCCAAATCCCATATAATTAAAGAATTAAAATACCTTATAATTCCACAGTACACAAATGCACATGGATAAAATATATAAAAACTTTTCAATTAGCCAAGTTTTTTCCCAAAAGATAGCAACACTACCCCACTACTTCAGAGCAAAAGGAAAATTAATATCTTCTGAAATTAAAAATACAGGAAGAGACAACATCATCACTAAATTACTAGGACTCCTCTGCATCTCTAAAAGCACAAGGTGCAATTCAGTCTAGGGAAAGCAGATTGCACAAAGCTATTTCTGTACCTTACTGAGCCTGTGCTGCTCCAGGAGCAGAAAAACTCATTACGAAAGAGCTTGTGTGGAGGGCTACACAAATTACACCAGCAAGTTCCCACCTGCTTGGGCACTGTGTTACTCCTAAGAATCTCCAAAGTACAGTGAAGCCATTATCTTTAAACAAGAATTATCTCTGGAAAGTCATCATCTGCAGATACAACCTGCCATCTGTGTCTAACTGCACAATAATATTAATTAGAGTATAATGAGAAGATGAAGTTTAAGAAAATAAAATTTGAGCTCAGATTAAGGTTCAGTCAACTAAAACTTCTCCTGTGTCTGTTACAAAGTTGATCATCAGAACTGGAACAACAATAAAGCACTGAACAGCTTTGCAAAGGTAGGACTCCGTGAAGAAAGGTAATACCAACCAGTTCTACAGGCCATTTCGCTTTGTCTCCAGAAGCTGCTGTAACAAAAGCCTGACCTTTGTTATGTGCTACTGATGAGGTGACAGGCTGGTGTGTGCTGCAGTCTTTACCACCTACAGGCCAGGAGTTCTGAGTACTTGCCTAAAATAAAAGTATTAATGCTTCCGTTATGATTATGTAGGCTGGTTTTTTAAACAAATGTACTTATGTAAGTATTGAATTTTATAATCTTCAGTAGAATATAAGAACCAATAAACAAGTTAATTAGGTTAGCAACCTATGATAATGATATTACCCAAGGAAATCCATGTTTACAAATTCTCATTAAATTTTGACTAAAATTCTGTTTGTGGACAACCATTTGTAGACCCTTCCATAAAAATAATCTGGCCAGATCCTTGAGCACTGATTAAAGGAACAAAAAATAAAAACTTACTGAGGCATCTAGAAGAGTTTGTTCTCTCAACATGTATTCTGCAGTTAAGAATTTCAGTTTCTGATGGAGTTCCTCATTTTCAAGTAAAACTGCCTGTTCTCGATCTTTCATCCCATGCAACTCCTCCTATAGGATAAAGGAATTGCACTTAAAAGCTTCCTTAAGATGGCTATCAATATTGGAATACATCTTGAGACCAAGAGTCTCAAGTAACATTCTCAACTATTTTAACGCTTTAAGAGAGACTAAGAATACTCAAAAGACAGATTTTGTATTTTTGCAGCTGAAATTCCCATAAAACTTCTTTTTAAAGTGCTTTTTTGTATTTGTGATGGGACGTAAAAATGTCTTTAAAGATCCTTAAACACCAGACACCAAGACACAGGGTAATGGATCTACTGAACTGTATTTGGCTCAGTTTTGGTCATTACAGCAACCAATCTCAAGTCTAAGTGTAAGCTGCTTTTAATGCAATTCTTCACATTTGGGAGAACAGGGTTTTAGTAGGTCAAATATGTCGTCTGATACCTCGTAAAACTTCACTTCTGCTTCCAAATGGTTAATGTACTGTGACTGATCATTGATTATAGGAACAAGATCGGAAAGGGCTGGTAAGTCTCCAGGCACAGCTTCTGTGGGTTTCTGAAGGAAGTAAAGAATAGCATGTGTTACGTTCTGGTTTTCCATTATTGCAGTAAGATGTTGCTTGCACACAGAATACAACCTACACTTTTCTGTTAAGGATTCACAAAATGCACAGAGTTATTAGTGGAGTCTTCTCAGAGGAACAACACGTACATTTCTAGCACTAGTTCGTGATTCTGGAGGAAAGCAAGCATCTGTATGCTGACCTCTACCTATTTTTGAAACTCGTACAATTCTAACACCTGTGATTTTGGGTCTGAAACATCCCTTTTTGTGCAAAAATATTCCATTATATACTTCTCAAATATAATTGAAGTCTAAAAAAGATGAAAGGTTCAGAAACCTACATCCTTGTTTTTAAATATTACTTTTGAAATATTCACCGTTCAAAAAAGACCCCAAATAAAAACCCCACAAACCAAAATTAAAAAAAAGTAAACCAAGCTACTAATGGCTAGCTATTACACCTACTAGGTATCTTATCCACGGGTTCTGCAAACAGTATACTAAAATTCCTTGTTCAATCATTATAAAGGTATAATCCTTCAATCAGGGTGAGGTGAAAGTTTCTAGCAACAGAAATCTTACAGTCAAATTATATCAAATATAAGTATTGGCTTTTTTAAAGAGGGGGACACTTGAGACATCTGTAACCAGGATTGCAGAGACAAATGGAGGATGTCCAGAACCATCTGAAAAAAACATCCCTTAGAGAAGGAATTCCAAATTTGCAACATATTCTGCCTGGCTCAGTACACATAAGCCCCATGTTCTATTGACTCAGAATTCACCTTGATTTAAATTCCTAATCCTAACTACTTTATAAATTAAAAAAAAAAAAAAAAAAAGGAATCACACTTCTTAAAGTATATATGATATAGCCTTGATAATATTTGTAAATCATCTGTTTCTCTGGCTCCTATTCATCCCTTCCTCTTCTCTGAAAGCATGATGAACACCTTGCAGCTGAGACCTTCAGCTGCCTCCCTGACAAGATTATACCACAGCAGTGTTAGAAAAATGTGGAAAAACTCCATTTCTATTAAAATGATTTGTCACTGAAAAACGCTTCTAATGTTTAACCTGAGCAAAACAATAATGCTAAGGAATGTTTCACTAAAAAGAAAATAACAGGTAGTACATTTTCTCAACACATAAAAGGACAGAGGACCTCTGTGACTTTTTTTTACCTTTTTAACAACATAACTGTTATAAATTGATTATAAATTAATTTGGGATTTTTTAATTACTGTTCTCACAATATAACGTGTAACAGGGTGAAAGAACAGAGGTCAGGGGAGGCATGCATTTAAATGAGGCCAGATATTAAAATCAGAACTGAAAGACACATCTGATCAGTATGAATTACCAAACAATTATGCCTGAGTCTCAGAAATGCCGTTCACATTCAAATACTTAATACTGAAAAGGATTTATAAACTATAAATGCTTAGCAGCTTTAGAAGCCAGCATTCTACATGGTGACAAACAGTTTTGCCAACATCACAAATAATTTGGCCCACCTTGTACTTTTTCTGAATGCCTCAAATTTCAAGCCTCTAAACCACAGAACTAGAGAAACTCTGCCACCCTGTAAACTGGCAGGAAACAACAGGAATCTGTCAATCTCCAGCTATAACAACAGTGTCAGGAACAGAGGCTGGGTGCAGCTAGGTTAGCCAAAACCCAGCCAGGAGAACTGCAGTTGTTACATGAAGCAATCTTGCTGGGCCTTGACCTCAGGTGATGAAGTGTAGAGCAGAAGGAAAATTTCTGCCCAACCATCTGGGTGTAATCAAAGAAAACATATACTCATTTGATGTCTACTGCAACTTTAATCAATGGGCAAGAAAAGGGAATTTTGTTAAGACAATATTATTTATATGTATGAAGTGTGGTAAAGGTTACTAAAGAGTATAGTTTTCACAAAATGTTATATTTAGCTATGGATTCTGCAGTCATTTACTATTCAGCAGTCATCTGGTATTTCAGCATCACTCAAAGCAAAAGATTAGGATTACTCATAATCTAAGTTTGCTTTCCTTGACCTTTGGGAAATTGGATTCTTCTTATACAAGAAGCATTTCTGCAGTGTCCGGTAAATCACCAGACAAGCTCGTATTTTATGAGGTTCTGGGCTTTTGTTTGGTGTGTGTGCACTTCTGCAGTTCAACATTTTTTGAGCTTTACACGTGGTCTGTCTTCAGAACACTTTCATATCCTCAAGCAGATGGAGGACAGCTGCAAAGGAGAATAAAGCCACCACTTCACAGGGTGTCTCTCACTGAAAACTTCAAGAGGAAGAAATGGGACAATGCTGTACAATAGAGTAAATTCCCATTTTTTCTCTGTTTATTCCCCCATCCTTTGATCCACTCCCTGAAAGCACTATCCCAAGTTTCTCAGATAAAAGTATTTCACTTTCTAAATTTTCCACTCTACTGAAACTTCCCAATATAAGTAGAAAATCTCACCAAAGATGGAATAAAAGCTTCTTTTCCTCACTTCTGAGGCTACATACAAACTGATACTGATTCATGTCATGCCAAAGTCAACCAATGATGCACTGATCCCCTGAGCTACAAAACACTAACTCTTTCCTATGCCATTATGAGGCAAAATACCTGGCAGGACAGCCATACTAAACTCGTGGATCTTAGAACACTCAGAAAAGTTAACTTTAAATAAAATTCCTTAATGTCAGAACCGTAGAGCTATGCTCATTACACAGGCTGAAAGCAACACAGCAGGAATACAGGCTTTAGATTACTCTGCTGTTAACTTTGACAGCAAAGAGCTGCTTGTTTTGCTTAGTATAATCCAAAAATATTCAGGCCATCAAAAGATAAAACTGCAACAGTGCCTTTGAATTATTTTTCTGTAGAGATTCTAGCAACTAGCAGCTGCTCTGTAACTGAACGGTGCATTGCACATACTTTGGTGCAGTTCTGCTTCAATAAAGCAGCATCTGAGAAGCCCATGTAAGGGCGTGAACAAACTTTGATAGAGGCCACTGCATTTTGGCAGAGAACGACAAAATCTGTTTTTGCATGAATGTCTCTAATTCGTTCAAGGAAAAGCATGGTTAAAGCACAAGAAGGACATTGAGAATCCTTAAGGTACAGTCAAAGGAAAACAGAGGATGCTTTTTCAGAAATTTGTCATTGTTGTCTATCCCAAGTGTTTTCAAAACAAAAAGGATGGATGACCCCACTGCATGGTCAACAAAAGAGGAGAAAAGTCTAAACCCTGTATTATAGATTCCTTTTTCTTCCACTATGGTCATAAGCATACCAAGTTCTGGCCGTAGCCTCAGGAAGCTCCCGTATTTAAGATTGTAAAAATGATGCAATGTTTCTTTTTTCCCCTGTATACTATAAAATCAGCATGCATGCTATTCATTCAAACAACACAAATGAAACCAGAAGAAACATACATGTAATGACTTCTTCCTTCTTGAGGGAGACTCTTCACTTTCCATTCTTGCTTGGTGTTGCAACAAAATTTTAAGTTGGTTAACTAGGAAGAGATAAAAACCATTATAACCAATAAATAATTGCTTTTTCATTGAAATTAGTATAATTTCTCAAAATGTTTAAACCATTTGCTTTCAGAGTTATCTTACCTGCGTGACTGTGCTGCGGTTCCTGACTGGCTGCATTCCCACAGTCATCATTGTCCCTGTCCGCATTGTCACTGCCCTCCTCCACGGCAGACTGGTCAAATCCAATGCCATCCTCACCTTTTGCCAAGGCATGTTTCAGTTGAGAGATGCTTTCACTGGCACGTTCTAAAAAAAACCAACCACATCATTAGCCACAATAAACAACATAAAAGAAAGTATTTACTGGCTGATATTTTAAATGGGAAAAAATATGAGAGAACTACATGCATTCAGCATGTGTCTACTTCACAAGTCAGCATCTTGACTACTTGACCTAAACTCAGACACTGGAAGCAATCATCTAATGCAAACAGCCAAAACAACTACTATATTTGCAAAACATTTACTAAATACTCATTTTTCAGAGAGGAGCTCTAAATAGCATCTTAGCCCCTCAACAGCACTCTGCAGCAGCACAAGTAATAATATACTTGACCCTAAAATATTTCCTAGCATATGAACCTTCCATACTTTTCAATGGACCTAAATGTTCATGCTACATTTTGTACAATATGCAGGACTGGAAACCAAGAACAATATTTTGCATTTTAGTGATGCCACCACATATTATAAAGCAGTGTATCACACAATGAAACAAATACCTGAGTAAATGAAGTAAAAACTCAGCAAACCAAGTCAACATAAAACAGTTATTTAACAAAGACCTATGACTTCCGAACAAGTGTGAAAAATAAATAACACACACTATTCTAGAAAAAAACCCTACAAACACAACCGAAAACCTCTATCCAGATGAATATAAATATTTTCAAGAACCGACTTACTGACAGATGGTACAATAAAGGTCTTATCTAATGTTCAATATATTTTTTCCTTGTATTCCTTTTCTATTTTTTTTATTTGATTCAGCTGACTTCACAAAAATCATAAATGCCAATCATAAATGCCATATCACTCTGACAAAGCTGAACATTTCCAATATGCCAAGAAGGAAATTTGAGAGATTTGCAGCTAAGAGATGACAACTGAATTGGAAATTACAAAATATGAGCTTGCTTTTAGATAAGGATACATCTAGTTCGCACCACTGGACCTCAGACAACTCACTTACTACTTCTTTATTTCAACTGCCAATGTAGTTGGGAGATGGTTAGTTCATTTTCTCCCCTTTAAGCAATGTATATACTACCCAGAGAAGACAGAGTAGTAACCTGAGTGGTACGGCTTCATGCAATGTTGAACAAAGCAGGATCTCCAGGTTCTGCTGTAATGCCAAGTAAACCAAGAAAATGGCCCGTACGTCAGTCACAGAGCGTCAGTCACAAGGGGTGAGACAGTCCTCCCAACACCCTTCACAGCCACTTCACGGGAGTACAAGGACACTTGTTTGTCTTTCTCCCTCACTAATGTCACAGTCATTTGTGACTATCCATCACAACTCCTCCGAATCAGAAAAGTTTCATTAATAGTTAATGATTTTAATTTAAAACAAAACCCCACACTCTCAAAACCTCACTTGACTTTCAGAAACAGGAAATTACAGCCATTTTCTTCATTTAGCCCTGAATTCTTTGGAGGGCTACTCTTCCCTAAGACTATAACACATGAAACTTTTAGGTATAAATGCCCACAGAACAGCAATTTCACTCTTGTGAGACAAGCTTATAAGGAAATGTCTTTCATTGGAGTAACTGCTACAATTAGAAAAATGGTAACATTTCCAACACACATCCTTTATTAATTTTTACATGCTTGTAATTTCTAAATTGATATGATGCATACATAACTAAAAATATTTCTTGTCACTGGCAAAAAATCCTTCAAATAATAATCACAGTTAAACATTTGCTAGGTAGAATTCAGAAGACATGCCTCAGAATATAGGTTGCTGTAAAAACGTTAAAAGCTCTTTTCTTCCAAATAGAAAGGTAAATAGCAGTTCAAGTCAGGAAACAAAAGCTAGGTAAGTATTTCTGCCTTCACTTTATCTGTTTTTTCAAGTTCACTTCATCTTGACTGAAGCTCGGAAACTGATTTTTTTCCCCAGTGAAATGGTTTTCACCGTTTTTTCAGTCTTCTCTACTTGGTTGTAACTTACCAACAGCTTATAAAATATAAATAACCCTCCAAAAAGCATTATATTCAAGAACATGTTCTCAGTCCAGTATGCCAACCACCATTCTCTTTCTGACAATGCTAATTTTTAATAGTAACCTGACCCATTTCTGACCTATTAATCTTCTCTCAGCACTTCTTTTTAAAGCCCAGTCATCTTAGGGCTCACATCACCATTTCTGGTTACTCCACCCTTTAATGGATTTAATGTAAAAGAAGACATTAAAAGCATATTTTAAACAGTCGTAAGTTAGTAAAACAACCCTGAATACAATTCACAAGGCAATGACTCAAAAAAGAAGGGTTTAGGTCAAATATTTCACTTTTGGCATACTTGGGCTCTTCATCCTTTCTTGAGCATTCCAGGACGCCATTAGGGCGGAAGAGCTAATTGAGAAATTGAGAAACGGCAGAAGTATCTCCCTGATGCAATGGCTAAGATATTTAGTGAACTATGTTGCAACCATTTGTTGCCAAGAAGAGTTCTGTGTCATTTAAGTTATTATGTGGTGTGTCATCTGATAGCAATAAAGCTCCTTCATTTCCCTGTTCCCTGTAGGTGTCTGTCAGAGAACCCCGCAGTATCAATATTTGCTCCACAGCCAAGGGACAAACAACAAAGCAAACCAAACCATAACCAACCAAGCCCATATATATTGGTTTAGCCAGAACTTCTCTCTCTTTGTAGCAAATTACAGCTTCTGAACTCCAAGCTGCTACTTTATCCACAAGGATAACACAGATCTTCTTACACTCTGTCCTCTTTTCCTGTAAACATACAGGGCAGTAGTAGTGAAACACATTAAAACCATTATCACTGGTACACTGATGCCTGTTTTGTTTGACTACGCTTTCCTCCCTCTGAAATAATGTCACCACACTCTTGAAAGTGTCATCAAGTATTTGCTTTAATTTCTTAAAATCTTGCCTATTTCCACATTACTAATGTTGCTGCCATAGGCAAAACACTCACCACTGGGAAACTGGGAATTAGGAGGTCCCAGTGGTGTGGCTTTACATTCACCAGATGCAAAACAGCCAACACTTACTTCACTAAGAGTTGAACTGCATGACTAAAAGGGAATAAGTAAATTATAGCATTTTTCCAAAGTAAGGAACATCATTTTGGGCATTAGGATAAAAGACAATGCACCAATGAGTAGGAAGATTATGTTTGTTGTTTCTGCCAATGTAAAAATATTCTTCTTAAATATGAAAGAAATTGAAAAAAAACCTACTTTTTCAAAGTAAAGGATAAAAGGATGCAAAACCTTTGCTTAAAGACAACAAGATTAATTTTTAAATTAATTCAGAAGTAATTAATTTTTAAGTGCTTCCACATTCAATCTAACTTTTTTGGTTAAGCTACTCCTGTAATAGTACATTTTCTAGAAGCATGGCCTCAGTGAAAATATACTGCAAAAACTGCTCACATGCAGCACCATGATTTGCATATCAAAATCAATCAGCATCTTACTTTTCTACTTCTTAACAAGACTCTACAAATACAATCCAAATGTGTTCCTGTTCTACAAGAAAACATCATTTAAGTGCTATTTCCTATCAGAACAGCTGAGGATATAAATGAAATTGGACTCATGTGGACTGAAACTTCAAAAAATAAAACTTACTTACTATTAAGCTCTTTGGTTTTCAGTGTTTAAGAGACCTGAGATGATTAGGAAAAATGACAAGCTAGCAGCCAAACTTGAGGGGTCAAACTCAATACATAAAAAAGACAACTGCTCCATGAAAATGATGCCAAGTTGCCAACTATCATGTGTAAGTCCCAGGCAGCACTTGCCACAAGGGACAGGCAGACAACTTTTCTAACACTTCAGCAATACACAGCTGACCAAACATCAAAAAGACAGAAATACATTACTGCTTATTATTTCATGGACAGAAGCAACGATCCATCCAGGATCAAGACCATACTATTCCAGGTACAGAGACATTCCTATCCCTCATTTCATCAAAACTTGAATGCACCTCTGGACTAGACTGAGTCCAGTTAAGCATAATACGTTAGACAAAACCAATAGAGCCATGACTGAAACACGAATTAATGTTCAAAAAGCACATGACATATATTCTACATGATGAATAAATACACATCAGTGCCCTGAAAGAAGCATTGATAACTACAGTTATTTTCTGTACTCACTATAACTACAAAATCTAAGTAGTACTCCCTGAAAGTATAATATAGGTATCCCTTTTTCCAGAAAAGTATCTTTGTATAAATATAAATGGTAGATTTCTTTTTTTAATACGGGAATGTCAATAATACTGCTGAACAATTTTTTTTTACATTGGAGACACATTAAAGATCCATTCAACTTGTCAAAAGAAAAAAACATAGAAACTAGAGACAGGAGACTCAGAAGTCAAATACAACATGAAAAAGGTAGCTGTATTTCCAAAGTAGTCATCAGCTTTGGGGTAAACAAAACAAAAAATTAAAAAAAAAAAAAGTCAATGTAAGAAAAATTTGCCATTGAAGTCAAACCAGAAAAAAATCCCAGAAGGCATTGAACTGGGTTAGCATTGCCTAAACAAGAGATGTTTTTTCAGGCACAGCACAGAACTCTTTAAAAAGAGTACTTCTTTAAATGAAAGCACCAACGCTACCTCATTCATGGACTCGGAAATGCCATAGAAAATACTCTAAGAGCAAAAGAACCAATCATCCAAAACAACACAATTGCCTGAAAGACATGGAAAATAACTCCAGCTGGTGGAAGCACTAAGCAACATAAATTGAAGAAAACAAATGGCAACTCTATGAAAAAGTTTTCATAAGTCTGTCACCCAAAGCTAACAGTCCAGTTCTAATAATGTCTAGAAGAACATGAAGTTGGCTGTAAATTCAACAAACAGCATCACTTTCTAATATCTCATGGTTCCCAATCAGCAAACAGCATTAGAAAATTAAAGAAGGAATTACACTGATTCTTTAGGTCTTGAAAAAACCCAAACCAAACCACTGTAAAATTTTTGCAAAACAGTAACTGACAAAACAGACAATTAGACAATTGTAACAGTAACAACAATAACAGACAAAAACAGACAACTGTTAGTGAAAACAGAAAGAATATGTCAATTAAAAAAAAACTTTCCTGTCCAAAATTAGATCAACATTTGCTTCTATTGACAGCTAAAAATCTAAAATATTATATCATATTAACTGTTCTGGGATAGCATTTCAGTCAAGTAACTGCTGAAAAATACTGAAACTGTGAATTTGGTTATAAGGGTTTTTTTTTGTTTAGCACATCTTGGAACTTACTTTACTTCCCACTCTGACAAGCAGCTATTCTTCTTAATTGGCTGCCTAATACAGCTATGCTACCGTGGAAGTAACACACTACATGGCAGTTTTGAGACTAAAAGTATCCTATCTATCACTACCTGTGCTGTTAGCATTTTACATGCAGCAATGAGCATCACCAGGCTGTTCATTAGTCAGGCCTCAAAAGATCCCAAGATGTGTGAAATGCTCAGCTGTTTCAAAATAATGAATCCTTTTGATCTGGTTTCTTGATCTCTATCGTTGCTTTGTATTATATGAGAAATAGGCAGTTTTCAGCACAACTTTTACCAATCTATCATCTTTAAAAACACAAGCTTCTCTGGAGCTGCAGCAGTCATGGCCACGAAACCAGCCTTTTCTGCAGAGCATAAAGCACTTGCCTAAGGTCTAGAAACCCTCACATGTGAAAGCCTCATTGCCCAGTTCCTTTTGACAGATTCTCCGCCCTTAAACAAACATTTTATGTTCAGAAGAATACCTAGAAACAACTGCCAAATAAAAATAAAAAGGCCAAGCAAAAAACCATTTAGAATGTAATTCTTAGCTGCTTCAGTGTCACAGCTAACTTGTAGTGATGGAAAGTGGGCCACATACTCATTTTTCCTAAGATGGCTTTGACTTCCCATCTCTCCTGTTTTATTTTTGGAACCACATAAAACAGCCACAAAATGAAACTTTATTTGTGGAAGTCTTATATTTTAATCTGTTTCTCTCAGAGTTTGCATCTCTGTTCTCTGAAATTATGTAGGACACTGCACTCAGCAATGCAGTGGAATACAGAAACTAGTTTCCACAATTTCGTAGGGCAGACTAGAGGCAGACAAGATGTCTGCATCACGCTCAGTACCTATAAAGGATGGTTTGCCCCTCCTTTGCTCCTGCTCTTGTACCGTCTCAGGTCCAACAGTGAGCCAGCACTCTTTACTCAAGAGGCAGAAAACTCAACATAAAAAAATAAGCTAATAGTCCTCTGTTCAAGGAACCAGAAATATGCCAGAAACAAAGAAGTGGACTCTAAATAGTCTTCTCCATTTACTGCTGTTAGGAGAAAAGGGGAAAGTCACAGGAAGGCATCATGCTCTGGTCTTGGCAGTGGTGTAGTAGAAGGCCCATTGGACACTCACATTATGCCTGTCAATTTTCAGTTATTAATGTGAATACAGCAGCACACCACTGATTCTCCTTTGCAAAATACCTCTACTCCCTTGAGAATTACTTTTTATTAGAAATATTATTAACTCCTAAAGTTTTAAAGGTTCATTTGAAATAGTCTCAATTATGTGAAAGTTTACACAGTAACCTCATTACCCCAGCTGTACAAATACCGCCCTCTTAACTCAGGACTACACACAGCATTACAGACTTTCATTATACAAGGTCAGGAAAAGCTACATTATAGAACCTTTGTTATTTTATCAAAGCCTCTCTGTTGAGCTCTAAGACCAGTTAGGTCTTAATCAGGTTTTTTTGGTCCAGCTTTCTGCCCTCTGGCCACCAGACGCAGTTTACTGAACACTCAGGCTCCCCATCTTCTGAGGGATTTCCCTTTGTGACAAAGAACACTGCACTGAAATAATCAGTTACTCTTTCAGAACTTATCCACCCTTCCATCAAACCGAGTAAGGCTGTAAAGCGATTCTTCTGGTGTCCAGTGTGGGTGGTGAAAACCTGTTGCCATGAGCTCAACCTGCGTCCAGATAACGTCAAACATTACAGGCAAGTTAAGAATGCTTTATTTCAAAAACATCAATTAATGCCCAAAGCATGTCACCTAAAATTGCAGAACCCAGATGACAGGAATGATCTCAACGGGGAGGAAAATCTCAAGCTGGATAACTGTATAAGAGAAACAGGTAAAGTATTAGATTTGACAGCTTTGAGAGTAATGATGACCTGTTTGTCCTACACTGAATTCCTAATACTGGTACTACCAGTGAGGTGAAAAATGCTGTACAGCTCAAAAGAGTTAAAAATGGTACATCACTGAGAAATAAAGAGGTTCTTTGAGAAATATAATGGAACTTAAGTTATATCGCCCTGTATTGGGGCTATGTTTGTGCATCATCATATTAATTTCGACTGAGAGGCACCCCTGGATGTATGAAATCAAAACCACCTTGGCATGGTATGAAAAGAAAATTCTTGTTTCCAAGAATGTAAAGGGGAAAGGCTCATCAGAAATTCACGTTCTGAAATTATTTAACAAATATAATGGATCCAGTGTAAGGGAATCCAGTTAGAAAAAGATAAAATGAAAATAAGTTGTGTGACGCGAGTACATGCATCCAATGTATCCATTAGATATGGTCAGCTCTAATAGTCTTACACACAGTTAAACAGCCCTGACATTTGTCATCCTAACTGTTCTGCAACAACTGTTAACTGTAAGCGTCAAGTAGCATTACCATGCCCATTTCATCTACAGGAAAAGTAAACAGAAATTATTCCTCGAAGCTCTATCTTCTGCAACAAATGAAATCTCTCACCAATGTAAAGAACTGATGCTCTTTTGAGAAAGAAATATAAAATACTTGCTGAGAATCAAGTATCAAATAGCTATTTGAAAGTATTTCCATTGTTTTGACCTTTCTTTCTTCTTTTTTTTTTTTNCCTTTTTTTTTTTTTTCCTTTTTTTTTTTTTTTTTTTTTTTTTTTTTTTTTTTTTTGGCAACGTTGTTTCCTATGACACAGGAAACATCACAACAGGCCATGTGGGGGTGCTGTGCTCAGAACACAACTTTTCGCACCAGAGGTTCACAAACCCACAAACTATTCACTGGCTTTCTTCAGAATTTGGACATTACCTTGCCCAGTCAGTGACAATCTGAAGGTTGGTAAAGCCCAGGTGTCACGGCTGACCGATTCAGGTACTCTCTGTCAGACTATATAGCACGCTTCTTGGACTAAGTGGCAGGTATGAAAACCTTCGATGACATGGGAAATAACCACTCTCATTAGAATCCATTTGTACCCTCATTTTTACCACAACTAGAATCTGATGCTTCAAGGATGGCCAAAATCCTCACACGAACCGAAATCGCACCCCAAGCAGCAGCGGTCCTGCCCGAGACGAGTTACGGTGAGACGGGCGCGTGTCACAGCGAGACCGGCGCCAGGGATCGGGTGCGGGGAGCACCAGGCGCAACTTCCCTGCTGCCGCCAGCGGCGCCGGGAGCCGCGCGCCTGTCCCAGCCCGGCCGGGGCGCTCCGCGGGGCGGGGGCAGCCGGGAGCGGCG
>VZTI01010902.1:149137-328526 GCA_013397865.1 Struthidea cinerea | reverse complement strand
GGGAGCGCTATTGTCTGCCGGCGGCGCAGGCGCAGCGCGGCCCCGCCGCCGCTCGGCCTCGGCGCGTGCGCAGTGCGGCGCAGTGCGCGGTGCCGTTACCCGCCGCTATGTGCCGGGAATAACGCCGGGGCCGTTGCCAGAGGGACACCGAGCGCTCCGCCCTCGCTCCCGCATCCCGCGGGATGCCGGCTCGCTGAGCACCCGCTAGCGACGGCCCCTCCCCGGCACGGCGAGCCTCCTCGGAGGGGTGAGTGAGGATGATGCTGCCGCCGCCGCCCTGGGCTGCGTGTCGGGCGGGAGCCGTGGCGGGGAGAGGGGCCGCGGTCGCGCCGTGGATCCGCCCGGTGCCTATTGTGTCAGGAGATGCCCGCCGGCCGGGACCCGGGCGGGCTGAGGCCGGCGGAGGGGGAAGCAGCACGGTCTGGGCACAGCCCGCTCCCCCTCCCCCGTCCCCGCCGGGCCCGTAGGTTGCTCCGCGCCCCCGCCTTCCCTTCCCCTCGTCGGCGCGGGGGGATCGCCGGTGTCAGGAGGTATCGCCTCAGGCGGGATGCGGACGGCATCCCACATCTGGCATTTGGTGCTGCTGGATCCCGCTGCCCGCGGCTCCCTGCCCCTTTCCGCCCGCGGGGCGACCCCGGCACACCCACCCATCCACCCAACCCCGGGGCTGCGCAGCCTCCCCTCCCGCGGGCGGATTTCCGCGGTTCCAGCGGAGACGTTTCCAGAGGTTTAATTTTTTTTTTTTTTTTGGGGTTGCCCTCTTTCACTGACTGCCCCGGGGCTGGAGGCGGCGTGTTTCTCCGGATTTAAAAATCAGTGACGCCCTTCGTCTGGGATGCGGCGTTTCCCCTCGTCTCCTTAAAATAACGCCTTCTGTGCAAGGGTGATGGAGAAATTCTGCGGGTTTCGCCTTTTCTCGTATTGCGTATTTCCACCCGACGAGTCAGGTCCCCTGCTTCCGAAAATATCCTCCCGACGGCGTGAGCTTTTCTTCCTTCGAGGCGCTTCCCGGGGAAAACATGGAATCAGGGTTTTTGTCCCCGGTGACGAGGAGCAGCCCGGGCCCACTTTGTGCGCCCGCCGTGGGGACGAACGGGTTACTGCGCTAACAAAAACCCGATGGCGATTTTCGAGCAGAAAGCGGCGCCGCAGCAGAGGAAGCGGGCGGGAGGGGCGGGGCGGGGGCGCTCCGCCGGCCCCCTGCGCCCCGCAGCCGCCGGGCAGCGGGGCCGTGCGAGCCGGGAGTGGCGGCGGGACCCGGGCGGGCATGGCGTGCGCTGCCTGCCAGCATTTGCGGCCGTGTTCTGAGCGCTTTTTTAGCATAAGCCGACAATTAGCCCATCAATGCTCACGGCTTGATGGAAAAAAAATGAGATGCAGATTCTATGCTGATGAGTTGCAGATACATAAGGATTGCCTTCTTGTGACAAGAGATTAGATAGCATCCACTGATCTGCACTTGGAGGAAATTATTTTCTTCCCTGTGGAAGCAAAGGTACTCATAAAATATTTAAGTACTTTGAAAGAATAAAGCCTGTACTAGTGCTGCGATGATCATCTTTTCTCCTTTGGAATGCCATTCAAGGCATTGTGACAGCGTTCTTGGCCCTGGGCTTGCGTCTGTAAAATGATATGTGGGATGGGACAATTTTTGTAAACTGAGTGGAGACAGATTAAATATGCTGTGATTACCTATGATTAATTTCCTCTGGGAATTACTTTATGTCCAGATGTTGAGAAGTCTGTCTTGCTGAACTCCGCTGATATGGAAGCTCCTCAACTTTAAATTTTATTTAATGGAGAAAAAGTTAAATATAAACACTGCAAAGAATCTCCCTTCACTCTTTGATTATCACTTTTTTAAACACCTTGTCACCTTCATGTAAATGTTCTGTTCTGTTGGCTTTTTTTTTTTGCCTTTGTCTGATGGAGGTCAGGAAGGCTGGCTGAATAGAGAGAGTAGTGCAGCTGGGGATACAAAGAATTTTGTCAAAATACCAAGAATCTAGAAGTTATTTGTAATGGAACAGATAAAAACGCTTTCTTTAATTATTTTGAAGAGAAACGTTCTGACTTGTAAGTTGTTACCAAACTTTGGCATGACAGTGCATTGTTTGGGGAGTGGTTTTTACATATGGCTATTTCCCATATCTAATCTGACTTTTGAAAAAACCAGTGGGTTCTTCCTAGATTGTGTTTCATCTGCTGTAATGGACTTGACAGGCAAAATTTCTTCAAAATTCTGGTGATAACGTACAAGTCAGAAAAGATCCAGGTTATGAAAATGAGCTGGAAAAGTCTATGTTTGGTTGCAGGTAAGAGCTTGGAAGCTTCCTCAAATGCCTGGAATGAAACCCAAGGCATGAGGAATTGCAGAAATGGATTTTGCAGTACCATTTCTAGTTCTTGCAATTGCAGGGAGAAGGTATTTAATGTACATTGGTACCATAGTATCTCCTTGATTCTCCTAACAGGACAGTGTCCATGTTAGCCCTGCTTTTCTTAGCTTTGCAGGCAGAATGGAACTGAGATACAACAGATAGTTTTTACTTTAGCTAGAAAGCAAAAAAAAAACTGTGAAATCCTGTTTTTTTCTTTAGAAAATTCTGAACTGGGGAGTCAAATATGGAATACATGCAGATAGGAGGTTTTCTACAAGTAAATTCTGTCAGCTTCTAGCACTTGTGATATTGTAAAAGGACACAATGGCACTTCCCCCTCTTTGAAGGATATGCTACAGAATGTAGTAAAAATTGATTCTGTTGTGAGCAAGAGACTGCAGTTTGAGAAAAGGAAGTTGTTTGTGACTGAGGGATGGAGCTTCAAGTCTGCTAGCTGGGAGCTGGGGTTAGATGTGTGTATCTCCTCTAAGGTGCACATCTTCACTGCGCTAATTGAGCCTGTGGGAGCCTTTCATTGTGTGTTAGGTTTATGATGCTCTTACCGAACGCCTGCGCGTCTTCCATTCCGGTATTGATCCTTGCGTATCCACGCATTTTCGAGGGACTGGCCTACTGAGAGCAGCTTCCTTCAGTGCACAATGCTAATGTTTCCCTGGATCACAGTCCAGCTAGGGCATTGAATGGGGCAGGACAGTATGTGATTATGTGACTTAAACTGTAATAATGTGATAATGCATGCAAATAAGGGTGGGAAGAGAGTCGTTTAAATGACTTCATGTATGTCTGTTGTGCAGTTATACATGCATAAAAATATTTTAAAAATACTGAAATAAATTGCAAATACCTAGTTCTGTCTTGTAGTTTAATTTCTCTGACTCTACCACCAAAAAGCTAGGAGGCTGTTTTTATTCTACAGGTGCATTTGTAGGTAGAATGATCTTTTTAGTTAAAATCGTGTTTGACCTTCAAAAAACCCTTATATTTTAAATTAGTCTATATCACTTTTTTATCTTACATTGCATTAAAACTAGCTTGTCATAGAGGTTTCAGATAAAAGCCACAATTGTATTTTAGTAGATTTTTGACAAAATTAGATTGCCGATGGGGAGACCTGTGTTTGGGAATGTACTCAGTGCTGCATCACTGAAATTGAAGTGTCTCCTGCCGGCTCTTAGATTGTGGGTGAGAAGTAAGGGAGTGGGTGGATATTAAAGAGGCTGACTAGTCGTTCTCATATCTTAATGCTGCTATGTGGAGTATTCCTAGTTACTCCCTCTTCTTTGGGTTTGGTACAGCATGGCTGCACTGCTTTGTTGCAGTGACTGTGGTAGTTTTCGAAGTACATGAGAAGTTAATTCACTAACCCAGGAGAACACTATTTCTTTTCTTTTTGTTTTGCTCTTTTTTTTTTTTTCCTTCCTCCCTTGGATTAGCAAATTGAATTATCTTATTGTGTGGCCAGATGAGTGCCAGAGCAAGTACACAGAACGGGGACAACACTGTCAAGCCAGGAAGAGGGGAATACTCATTTTTCCAGTAGCAAAGATACATTTAATCTACTTTACTGTCCTGTATGGATGTCCCCTGCACCACTGCAGGCTACTGCGGTCAGAGAGGAGGTGGGCTATGTATAAATACAAGAAAACAAAAAATTAAGACACTGGGTTTGTTCTGTTAGTCTTTATTTGAGGTCCTTGATATGTAAAATGTCCATGGCCACAGACTGAACCTATCACTGGAAGAAAAAAATGTTACTCTGGAAAGTAAATGTGAAAGGAGGGAGGACAAGTAGTTCTGTTACGCTTTGTGGCCTTCGTACTAGGATAAGCAGGATTTTTGTTCCAGGCTAATGTTGGTATCTTCTCCTTTGTGGGATTTAAGGATGTAAATTTTCAAGTATTTCCATAGTTTTGTCTCTCCTATTTACTAGTTTTGAAGTGTGTGGGTTTTGTGAATAGTAGGAAGGGGCTAGTAAGTAGGGGTTCAGAGAAATGGTGGGGTTTTTAATTCAAAACAGAGATTAAAACATAGTTTTTCTTTTTATTCCCTAAATAGAATAAAGAGAGAAATTTTTCACATGGGAGCCCAGAAAATCTATCAGCTTTGTTTCTCCTTCTCTTTTTCTCCTCTGAGAAACTGTTACTGAAAAAATAGACTTTTCCTTAGCTAGGTGCTTTTCAGAGCTTCAGCATCATCCACTGGTGGGTCTAGTGGGCTGATTCAGATGCAACAACTGTAGCCCTCTTACCGTCTATCTTCTTTGGTTGGTTCTTATGCTTTTATTGCAAGGTTTGGTACTCTGTTTTCTTGTTTCCATTATTTTGAACGAAAATGTTTTATATTCTGATCTAGTCAGTGAAACTTAAGAGGGTATGGTCCTTGACAAATAGCTGAGTCTTCTGAAGTCTGTGTGGTGTGTTTTCCAGATCTTATTTTGTACTTCATTCCAAATAAAATTCTGGTTCTGCTCATTTTGTTTCTTTCCAGGAAGAACTGCAATTATTGAGCTTTTCAGAGACAAAATAACAGAAGTAGTGCCACTCCCTGGCATTTCCAAGATGTTTCTTTGTGCATGGAGTATTTAGTTAGTCTTCAGCTGTGGTATATGAAAAACTTGTAATCAATCCATTAGCAAGTCATTATGTCTGAAAGTAGTAGTACACTCAATGCATTAAATCAGATGTACTTGCAACTTTTCCCTCAAAATTACATGCCCAAATAATTTTGTTGATGATCTTTCTATTCATTTGCAAATATTTGGCCATCTAAATATGCATTCTATTCTGTGTTCAAAACCAAAGCCTTTTCAATTTTGTCTTATTTGTCTTCTCAAAGTGGATTGCGTTTCAGAATTAGGAAGAAAAATGCGGGAAGTTAAAGTGTCACGATACCTTTTCAGTTTTCTCATGAACATATATTTTTCCTGCTTATATTAATTCTACCTTCTCTCCTCTCTACCCTGTGACCTAGCTGATTATTTAGTCCTGTGGAACTATATCATCACAGGAATCTTGATGTCAGGAATTATTCTACTTCATAATTTAATTTAATAAACAGAAAACACTTCATGGGTAATATTGTAGTTTTACTTCTTTTTCTTTTTTCCTTTGGAATTTTCCTAAAAATGGCCACATAGATGGATCTCTGTTCTGAGTTACACTTAGTATCTTTTCTCCAAGGATAGGTATAACCTGGTGCCAAGGCAGAGTTGAAAAAGGTGCAAGCAATATTTGGTAGTTTCTGCTGAGGCATTGCTAGCCTCCCGTCTATTTTCTGCTTCAAAGTTTTGAGTCAGATGTAGTTTCTATTAAGGATTGTTCCTTCAACTTGATCTTAATTTCTTCACTGAGTCTTGAAAAGGCAATTCAATAAAAATGGCATAATTTTTTATTCATGTTCAACTATAGATCAGCTTAATTGAATAAGTAAAATCTTGGTTTTTTACAATTTTTTTTGATGCTAAAAAGCTGCCCCAGTTTTGTGAGATTAATAATGATTACTCTTCTGGCCATCTATCTCCTCTTTCTTGAAATGGTCGTGTTTTCCTTTTATTGTACTTGGTTTCCAGAGGGGATAGTCAGGTAAAATGAGGGTGAGACCCTTCTCGTAGGAATGACTTTTTGAGGTGATTCACCAGTCAAAAACACAGCTTAAATTTTAGCTTTAAGTTGACTGTGGAACTGGCTATTACAAATATTTTTTTAATTTAAAGCAGAAATTATTCAGGAAGCCTTTGAGGAACCACTGAGAACCCAGAATTTTTGTTTAGCTTTTGCATTAGCAGAGAGTTTTGAAGAATGATGGCAACTTGTTGATATAAGAACTATGGAACCTGTACATTTTTTTCATGTTACAGATAATATTGCCCTCAGTGGTCATTTTGTGTTTGTTTTACAGTTCTTGTTGATGAACATAATAAAAGGTCTTTTTCAAAAACTGTTTTTCTTCTAAATATTGCTCAGTCATTGTGCTCTCATAGCCATTTAAACATCATGCTGATTATTTTATTGGGCCAGATTGGTGATAATTGGGTAGAGCCTTTATTTTGATGAAGTCATTGTAGACTTGAGTCTTTAACAACCTTCGCGAAATTATTTAGTTCTAAGTATGCCATAATTCCTGCTTGTTTGTTTAAATAAATGCTTCTAGTTCCAACTATTAGCATTTTGGTCAGAAATTCTGTAGCATATTTTTAATGAATCAAATCTTTAATTAATCAGCTTTTAAATTCACCTTGTGATCTCTTTTTAGACAAGGTCCAGTCCAAATATATTACAAGGAATCCTATGCCTAACTGTTGCTGAGTGTTCTTCTGAGAGGTGCAATTGCATGCCCACTGTCAGTCCTACAGATACATATTACATAGTATATCAGAAAGAGGCATGAACTCATCATGGTCTGAAATAAAGATTGGAAGCATATGGGTGTTTTTCATCTGAAAACAGATTCCTGATGTAGAGAATTGTCTCCAGTTGTTTATGGGGAGCTGCAGTGAGGCTTCTGATGAACATGCTTATTTTTTTGTTTTTCTTCTTCTTCTTCTGTAGTGCACTACAGAAGCACTGTGTGGCTTTGTCCTCTTCAGTTTTTGTCCTAGTTGGAGAACAGTAAGAAAGATAATGTTGCTGGCACAGAACTGGAATTAGTGAAAAGGAATAGTTGCATGTAGTCGGTAGGAGTATTATTAAAAAGAATAAATATTTAAAAGAAAAACCCTACCCAAAACCAAAACAAAACTAGAAAAAAGAACACCAGGAATGAGCAATGGAAAAATACATTCACACAAAAAAATATCAGGTTGAATTTAAGCTTGGACACAGATTGAGTCAATCACTTGAAGCCCCAGATATGTCACAAACTTTCTTTAAATTCTTTTTTAAGTTTGGCAATAACAATATTTGAAATAAGGTAGCCATTGCAGAAAATGTATCACTGTTTCCATGATCATAGTTTGCCACTTTGTGCTGAATCTTTATACCCTATTTGTTTTGTTGGCTCTTTTTCTCATTCTGAATTTTATTTTTGGCTTCCTTGAGCACAGGTAAGTTTCTGTCTGTCCCAGGTCTTAGTGCAGTCAATGGATCTTCAGGTGCTGCAGATGACTGCTGTGTATGGCAGGATCTGTTCTTACACAACAATAGAAACCCCAATATAATTCTGTTGCATTCTATTCTTTAACTTGCTGTAGGAAGTTTATTGCTTGTCATTAACCAATATTGTCTTTTTCTGTTTTCCTGTAATGACTATTACTTTCTCCAGTATTTGCAACTTCTAGATGACATGTAATTGTCTTGCAAACTGGATGTGTATTTTTTCTACCATCCCTTAAACAAACACACCTTGCTTTTCTTCATTTTTGTGGCCTGACTGCATTTTCTTTAGCACGCTTTATTGGCAACTCCAGCTGTCAGAGTGAAACGTGTTAGGTGTTGCGTTGTTGAAGCTGCAAATAGCAACAGTCAACTTCCCCCTTAGGCCAGACTGATACTCCAGAGTCTGGTTTGTATTGAACTCTTGGCGGATTGTCACTGCACATGGATTGTTTCAAAATGCTGCCTGGTTACTTGCTTTGAGGAGGTCACGGTTTGTAACAGAACGAGGAACTCATTTATGCAACAGTCACCTTTGAATACCTGCATGTAGTTGAAGTGCTTTAAGGGGTTATTTTGTTCATCATGGCTTGAGTTCCAGTTTGTTAAGAAGCGAGAAGTTTCTTTCTGCCAGAGTTTCTGATGTTGCTTTTGGTCTCAAATTTTACTTACCTCATTTATGTATCCCACGCAATAACCATTTTCAGTTGGTTTGGTTAGTATGACTGGGCATTTACTTAAACATCTAACAAGATTAATTTCTTTTGATGTTGGCTGGACAGCCTATAGCATATAGTAAAGTCTTTTGAAATGTGGCAGTAAAAATAAAGGTTGAACCATCAAGACATGAGAGTGAACTAGGAAGTCATGAGTCATTCCTTGTCCAGTTGAGGCAAGTGGAACCCTTTAATTTCATAAAAAAGTATGCATATTACCAAATGTACTACTATTTTTGTAGGATAGTTAATGAAATTACTTTGAACAGCACTGTGGGACAAGACTAGTTTTAAGAGATTAAGATCCTTGAGTTCTTGGATTTTGTGAGTCTTTCCCTTGGTGCAGTTTCATTCCAAAACCAAGAAAAGCATTATGCCTTGCTATTTTTATCTACTGTGGTTTTTGAGGGACAATGCCATTGACCTTCAAAAAATTTTACTCAATAACATCCATGTATTGTTTTATTTATGTAGTTATTTCCATAGGAATTCTTCCTTTCTTTCTCTTCAATATACTTATTCACGTTAGGGGTCACTGATCTAAAACAGATTTAGAAGACCAACTGCATTATTGCATCATGGGGTGAGAGGCTAAAGATTTGATCATTGGGTGTGTTATAAAACATGGTTGAGCAAGTGAAAACAAAATAAAATTACACACTGAAACATTTCACAAAGTATATCGTTTTAATCTGTAATGGATAAATACGAAAACCTACTTTATATTTGAATAGTAATTGTGGTTAAGCACTGGAGCAGGTTGACTAGGGAAGTGGTGGATGCCCCATCCCTGGAGGTGTTCAGGGCCAGGCTGGGTGGGGCCCTGAGCAACCTGCTCTAGTGGAAGGTGCCCTTGCCCACGGCAGGGGGGTTGGAACTAGATTATCTTTGAGGTCCCTTCCAACCCAAGCCATTCTGTGATTCTGTATTAATAGTTCTTACAGTTCCTATAGATTTGTCTAAATGCAGGAAGTCCTGTGACTTAGGGGGATTTGGTGTAATTGCCTTGTGTTCTCATAGCAGCCTAAGCAGAGCTTGCTACTGGCTGTCCTGGTCCTGCCCTGTTCTTCCCTTTTCTCCCAGCCCCAGCTGCAGAGCCTCACCTCTTTTGCTTTGGTCCTACATTGGTGTGTAGCTTCTGGGAACCATTTATTTGTTTATGGGAGTGGAGAAGAGCGCAAGAGTTACTCTGTCGCTAGTTGAACATCGAAATAGCCCAGCTCAGCTGCGTAGGCACGTGAGTCCTGCAGCCAAGGCAAAGGGAGGAGTCGTGACTTTGTGGCTGGGGCGGGGTGAGAGGGTTGGGATCTTGACAGCCGAGAAACTGGCTTGAGTTGATGTGGAACTGCAGCTTCTTCACTTTCGCATTTATATGGTGAGGCTTAAAACTGCTCATTTGCCTGTCCATTGAATCTTCAACACTAGGGTTGAAAATAAGTCAATACAGTGAAGTTCTGGACATGCAAGCAACTTATGACAGGGTAATCTGTGCATTAGTGGTGTATATATTAATTTTGCATAGTAACTCCTACTCCATGGCAGATGCAGGGAACACAAGGTACTTCACCCAAAGTAGGCTGCTTGAGATTTGCTGCAATACAAGTGTGTATGCAGGAGCTGCTAGTAAGGAAGAGGTGCCACATTATAAATTTCACATCCCATACTGCTCCTATATTTACATCTTTAAATTTAATTAAGCTAACTTCCCCATTTCAGCTAGTAAAACTTAGGCACAGGCTGCTTCATTCTCATAAATTCTGGATACATTGGCATTTTACCAAATATTAAAAACTGTGCAGAATGTGAAAATAAAATTTGTTTTCTTTCTCTCTAACCAAACCTGCAAGAATATCTGGAAAGCACTTTGAACTTGAGGATAAAATTTGAATAAAAATCAGTCTTTGAAACTCTGTTGTTCATAGAGATTTTTAACTACTTAGAATGAAAATACAAATAATAAAGAATAATTGTTTTGTCATGATTAGTCAGTATTCTTTTATTTTTCAGCTGCCTTTCTGTCTGCAAAAGATTGCAGGTTGATAGTTACTGGTATATTCTAGACCAGCTGTTTTCTAACTGTAGAGTTCAACTTCTGTGGATGTATCAGTGGACACAGTTGGACCAGTATTAATGAAACATCTCTTTAATCCATTATGGTGCTTGTGTGTTTGTCTTGCAATGATGCACTCATTTCATTCAAAATGCTTGTGTGCCTGGATGGGGTGGCCCTTAACCTGTTCATCTTGGGGACTAAGTACAGGAAACGTTTGTATTTTTCTCTCCCTCCCTCTAGCTTGCGGTAGCACATGGCTTGTGCATTCAAGGCTAAAGGGAAAAAAAAAAAAACAGTTCTGAAATTCTGGCAGCGTTGGGAAAGCGCTTTGCCTTTGATTTGAAGTACAACAATCCTATTAAGATAAAATAGAGAGAAAAACAAGCAGGAGAACAAGTAATGTCTGGTTTCTTAGGGATGTGTCCTGTATCCCAAACTGTACTGAACCTCAACATGCACATGAGCTTGCTCTTGTTATGTGGGGAAAATAGTTTGTTCTGTTCCCCACAATGTTCTGTTGGGAAAATAACGTGAGTGGCAAATGCCCTGCAAAGGCAGCCAGAGCGCAAAGGTGCCATGTGAGCACAGGTCAGCCAGCAGGCTGTAAGGAGCTGGGAATTGTCAAACTTCTAGCTCAGTGTTTCTAGTGGGACAATGAACTTGTTCTTTTGAACTTGTTCTGCTCAGCTCTCCATTTTCCTGAAACTTTTAGGAGCTTTGTATCTCTGAAATCTCCAGCTCTCTAAAGCTTGCTGTTGGGAGGAGCAATTAGTGGAAACAAAATGTTTGCTTAAGCCTTATTTCCTCAGGTAACTAAAAATGGTTTCAGTAAGAGTTTTAATTGCTAACTGTGTGGTAGAAGGAGAATACATTTCAAAAAACCCCTGATGCACAGGAACTTCCACCTGAACATGAGGAAGAGCTTCTTTACTGTGCAGGTGCTGCACACTGGAACAGATTGCCTGGAGAAGTTGTGGAGTCTCCCTCACTGGAGATACTCAAGAACTGTCTGGACACAATCCTGTGCCACGTGCTCTAGGATGACCCTGCTTGAGCAGGGAGGTTTGACCAGATGACCCACTCTAAGTCCTTCCAACCTTACCCGTTCCGAGATTCTATGAAACATAGAATAATTTAAAGAATACAGGATGTGAATTGTTCCAGCCTTTAAAAATGGAACTCATAATGATCTGTCTTAATCAACTTCTTATGCTCTTGTCCATATTTAGCTCCATCTTAAAATTTTGTAAAATATTTTTGGTAAACCAGAAGATTATTTCTCTATTGCAGCAGATGCACTCATTTCGCTTAACATATGTTAAGTTCAGCTGCTTTTTATGCAGCTGAACTTAACTGAGTTTGAAGTCTAATCCTTTTGTTGGAGACATAAAATGAGCAACTTCTATAGTAACTGTGGGTAGTTCTTAAAGTAATCAAAATCCAAGCCTTCAAACTTGTTCACTAAAGTGCAAACAAAAAGCATGACTTGATCCCTTTTTGTGGATGGGGTTACAGTACCACTTCCTCTTGTTTGGTTTGGTGCCTGGAGAAGTATGTGTAGTTTGGAGTTCTTCCCATTTAGCCTTCCCTTTCACATCCTTTCCTTTTATTTATTTTTTTTTTAAGGAGACAAAATTACTGAACTTACAATAGAAAATCTATATAGATTTCCTCCCATAAAATAACTTGAATTCCAGATTTCTGTCTATTGAAAGACACACTTGCATTCATTTAATAGCCTTTAAAAATATTTGTAGTATGATACTAATAAAAGCATTTTCCAGTGGTCTCCAGGTATGCTGAAATTGATCAGATTTTTGCTGTAGCATTCTGCAAAAATATATGCTAATGTACCAAATCAAGTTTAAGTCCCCAGTCATTCTTAAACCAGCTTATCAAGTCCACATGAAAGTAGTCTGCTTACTTAGCAGTGAGGACTTCTGATTGTGATGTAGTTGAGGGGTTGTAATCTACCTGCTCAAACAGGTTCTTGCATAAAAATGTTGAGCTCTATATTCACTCTGTGTGTTAATTCTGAAAATTTGTTTTGGTAATTCACTTGTAGCTGTTTAATCACATTTAGTAAATAAGAGAGTAAAAGAAATAGAATTAAGACTCACCATGCTAGTAGCTATATTCCTGTTTGTTGGCTGCATACAAGATAGGAGTGAGTAGGCACCAGAAGCAGATGTGGAATAGCTTCTCTGCAGGGAAACCATTTACTAGGTACTAATTACAGACTGGTTTAAAGTCTTTGCAATAAGTAGAATTGATCCTCAAAACCACAGGTATTCTTAGCATTTGTGCAAATATCTTACCCTGCTTTCTGTCTTGCTAAATTCCTAATACTGTCATTTTGACTGCTGTTTGCATATGATCATACATTGAGAAAGTGTTTGTTACATTTGGTACCTTTCAGTTTCATTTCATGGGAAGGAGAGAGATAGGAGGACATAAACATTAAAGAAATGCCATACTCCAAACTGCAAGATTAGATTTCTTTTGAACTATTTGGCTTCTGATTAAAGAACCAAACAAATAATTAAAATGTAAGGCATTTTAAGACTTGTTCTACTCTGTTTTTAAATGAATCTTCAGGAAGAGGACTTCCCATCAGGAAAAGATCTAAAAATCAAGTCCAGTGTTTTTGTCTGATATTGGAAAATGCTGAAAAAAAATCTGA
Source organism: Struthidea cinerea (assembly GCA_013397865.1). NCBI lineage: Eukaryota > Metazoa > Chordata > Aves > Passeriformes > Corcoracidae > Struthidea > Struthidea cinerea. The sequence continues at coordinate 315,582 of VZTI01010902.1, read as the reverse complement.
TCTCTTTACATCAGAGCTACCGTGCTAATTTTTAAATAATTTTGATTTTAAGCTTGTTGTGATGTTAATTATTTCGTAGAATACCCATGTAGCTCAACATAATTATGGCACAGAATTATTTTTATGCTTTGTGCACGCACACATGCTCTGCCTCTCTTCAGGCAGTGAAGATTGCCTAGAGCAAACATCTATTACAACTTTTAAGGCAAAAGTTTGAGCTTTTGCTTGCTTTGTAAAATAAGTTCATCCAACTTTTTTTTTTCTTTCTTTTTTTTTTAATGTAGGGCTTGTGTTACTGATCTTGGAACAAACAACTCAGTGTATTTCCAAGAAAAATACATCTGTGGCTGTTGAGGGTAATTGTAAAAAGCTCCAAAGCATTCCATAAGGGAGAGGATAGAATGTATCAAATATTTTGTGTGCAGCATGATAAATGTTTTGCATGTTACAGTGGAGATGTAGCAAAGAATAATAATTGAACGCCTTTTTGAAATTATGTATCTGTAATACTACAAATGGATGTGGAGATCAGTAACACTGATATCAAGAATGGTCCTCCATCACTTTCATGTTCTGTGTACTCATGCGTTGTGTCAAGAAGTAAAATGGAATTGAAAGGAGAAAGGTAGATGTTAAAACTACTTCAATGCATGCTTTTCTTTGGAAAGTAAGCTTGTCTTCATACCCACAAAATAAATAATTCGTTGTATGAAGAATGAAAAAAATTTGCATTGCCTTGAATGTAATTTAAGCTTACTAAGTATCTTGAGTCATGAGCTAAACCTCATATATTTCACAATTTTGGGGAAAGTGAAACACCACCCTTGGGAGTTTAAGAGGACCAGTTTTATTTGCAAAATGCTGTTTGTTTTTTCAGTAGTGCTCAGGGTTGTGGTCAGTACTTGGCCAATGCAAATAAAACCACTTCATCTCACACAGCCTGCAAAATCACTTGAAATATGCCAGGATGGAGGCACTGAGAATAGGAAGTGGAAGAGGAGGGCTTGACTGCTTCTTTTAAGATTGCATTCTGCTTGAGTGCAATGCCTGATTTGTATTTGTTTATTTATTTATTTTCCTGTTTGCTTATCTCAGCAATAGTATAGTGTGATATAGAATAGAGGGAAAGGAAGTATTTCTGCAGCTTTCATCACAGGGAGCTTTTTCCCAAAGATGATTTGGTTATGATTTCTTTGGCTTGCTTGCCACAATCATTCCTAAAGGCTACTTCTCAGATGTACTGTTTTATTAGCGTGCTTGGTATGCTAATCTCTCCGTAGATGACCTCTTTTGACCATGTGAAATAGGGAAATTTTTAAATAATTTCTTTTATGCAATTCCTTGGTCTGAATGAGAGTGATGGACAAAAAATGAACACTTGATTGTTTGAACATAAATTAAGCTACTCTTATAAGCAGTTATTAGCCTTTATTTTAGCTGTTCATTGAAAGCGGCTTTTGAAAAGTATTGCCGTTCAGTGTAGGGAGGATGCAGAGAAGTACATTCATAAGAAATTATTTTTTGTTAATGATTGTAAAGATTGGGAATGCGAAATGAGCTGTTTCTTTAATAAATGCAAAATGTCATTATTGTCTGTTATCAAAGAATAAAACATGATCATTCTTTTAAGTCTTAACAGCTTTATCCTAGTGGCTAATAACGAAGTAGGTTTTAATGTTTAGATAGGACAACTTAAAAGGAAAAATTAAATCTTCAGGTACTTCTCATTACTATAAGAACAATATATGCATAAAAAAGCTTATGATTGTTGTGTAAGACTGTATTCATGTACAGTACCAGTCCTAAGCAAAGTTTTCTAATCAGTCTTTTAAGGATTTGCTTGTTTACCAGTATTCTCTGTAAAGATAACCTGGTATTTTATTTTTTTTGTCAGGTTCATGTACGAGTTTGATTCATCTGCTGTTCTTAATACAATTTGATCTCTTAGCTTCTACTAGGGATTGTGATATGTGATTTCTTTTCCCCCTTAATAGCTTCTCAGTTTTTGGGTTTGGGGGAGGGCAGGGGGGGCGCATAATGGCTTAGCCACTTCACCTGCCAGTTCCCTCTGGACCTGCATGTCTCTCATCAGGCCCGATGCACATGTTCACCTTCAGGTTCTTTAGGTGGTCTTGACCTTGATCTCCCACAGTTCTTCACTCTCCCAGTCCCTGTCTTTGTCTTCTGGGACTTGGGCAGTGTGGCTGGAGCTTTTGCTGGTGAAGAACGGGGCAAAAAAGTGGTTGAGTGCCTCAGCCTTCTCCATATCCCAGGTAACTAGGTCACTGTTTTCCTTCTGGAGAGAGCCGACATTTTCTTTACTATTTCTTTTATCTCGACATATCCAAAGAAACTTTTCCTGTTATCCTTGACATCACTGGCCAGATTATTCTATCAGGGCACTAGCTTTCCTTGCCCGATCTGTGGCTGTTCATAACGCTATTTCTGCCAAGCTACTTGTCCTTGCTTCAATCTTCTGCAGGCTTCCTTTTTGAGTGAGTTCGAGTTAGTCCAGAAACTACGTTTTATCTATGCAGGCCTCCTCCTGGCAAATGTGCCCAAATTCCTCTGTGTTGGGACGCATCACTTCTGAACTTGGAGGATGTGATCCTTGAATATTAATGAGCTTGAACCCCTCTTCTCTTCAGGGCTGTATCCTAGTCTAAGGAGTAATACTGAAGATCCCTGAAGAGGCCAAAGTCTGCTTTGCTGAAGTGCAGGGTAGCAAGCTTGCTGTCCACCCTCCTCGCAGCCCTAAGGATCTCAAACTCTTCCATGGAGTCACTGCAGCCAAGGCTGTCCTTGAGCTTCACATTCCCCACCAGCGCCTCCTTGTTGGTGAGACCAAGGTCCAGCAGCCCCTCTTTGATGGGTCCTCTAGCACTTGGAGAATGAAGTTATGATCCATGCGTTTCAGGAGCTTCCTGTGCTGCTTATACCCTGCCGTGTTATCCCTCCAGCAGATACTGGGGTGGTTGAAGTCCCCCATGAGGACCAGGACTTGTGAATGTGAGGACACTCCTATCTGTCCATTGAGGGCCTTATCTGCTCAGTCCTACAGGTTAGATGACCAGCAGACACCTACTATAATGACACCTGTCCCTGCCCTCCTTTTAAACCTGATCCATAAGCTCTCAGTCAGCTCCTTATCCATCCCCAGGTGGAGCTCCATGCTAGTTACTGCTGCGGAGGGTGATACCCTGTCTTTTCTGCCTTGCCTATCATTCCTAAAGATCCTGCATCTTTCCATTCTGACACTCCAGTCACTCCATGTCTCTCTGATGCCTTCCTGGCGACTGTAGTTCAAAGGCCTCTTCACCAGCTTGGCAAACCTGTGTCCAAAGATACTCTTCCCCTTCTCTGATAGATGAGCCCCAGCAGTCCCCGAGCAGACCAGGTTTTTCAAAGTGAGTCCCATGGTCTAAGTAGCCAAACCTCGGTGCATGGCACCAGTCCTGTAACCATTTATTGATTCTCCAGATTCAACTGGCACTTTCAAACCCTTCCCTTTAACTGGGAAGATTAATGTAAAAACTGCCTGTGTTCCAGAGTGCTTTATCACTGCTCCCAGGGCTCTGTAATCCTTGGTACTCCTCTGGTTGCTCCTGGCTTTATCACTGATACCCACATGAAATAATAGCAGCAGATGATTGTCACAAGACCAGATCTTTTTGCATACTGTGACACTCAAATGACTGATAGCCATCAGGTAAGCCTTATGTTTCATACATTCCTTTGCAGCATTTGTATGTTGATATTGGTGTAATAGCAAAGGACAAGATCTCAGTATTCTTTTTTTTTAGTCATTACTATATCAAAAACGAGTAAGATAAGGTATTTAAGTCACTGTCCCTCAAAATCAAAACCCCAAAGCAACTTGGAGTGCAGCTGCACACTGCTGGCAGAAAAAGAAGTCTATTTCAGTTGCTGTTCTGACAACAATTCCTGTGTGTCACAGTGGTAAAATAGACATGGATCTAATTCTGACCTGGACCAGAGGGAGAGGATGCTTGTGCAGTCCCAGAGCTGCAGCAATGTTACAGGACACATTTGCTGCCTGACAGAGGGCAACAGCCTCCTGAGCTGCTTTCTTGTCCTTATTCCATCAGATGCATGGGGTGACCTGCAGGGCAAGAAGAGAGAGATCTCAAAGTCCTTGAATGCAGGAGGGAAATCTCTCTTTATGCTTAGTAATATTGACAGCTAGAAGGCCTTTTTTGTAATTAAAATGTGAGGAAGAAATGCTTCTTCCCTCAAATGCTGCTGAGGAGTCTGCGGCACTAACCTGCATGAGAGTCAGCCTGTACCCTCCCGTTGCACCACCCTAAAACTGAAGGTGTGGCCGTCTGTCTCCTCCTCCCCACCTCCCCCTTCTCCACCGCCCCCTTTCTCTCCTAGTCACAGACTACCTGAGAAATACACTGCTATTGCTTTATAGATTTGGTGCAACTCTGTAACTCTTGTTTTAGTCTTTTATGGCAGGCAGTATAGGTAATGTGTGTATTTACCTATGTAGGATTGTGCTAATTAAAGAAGTAAGGGGCATGACTGAGCTTGATGTCCTGATGCTTTATAAAGGCAGTTCCTTGCTTTTTTTTGTTGTTGTTTCTCATCTGCTAATTATATCTAATTTTTTTTCTTCTTAAGCTTAAACTAGCTAAGACTAGAAAAGTCTTTTTTATTGTAGTGGATCTAGCAGATATTCTCTGTCTATAAACAAAAGTTCCAGGGATTTTTCAGGCATAAGATTCAAGGAGATTTCCATATTTTTATTTTGCCTTCTTTCCTCCGCCATCTCTGTAGAAGAACAACCACAAGACTGAAAGCATGGAGGGCTTAGAAGGTAAAAGAGAGTGGTATTATGGAGTAGTGATTAAGAAGGTTTCTTTGCTCTCAGTATTTCTTTTGTACTGTAAAATTTTGTCATGGCTACAACTTTCAGTCCATGCTGGAAATGACATCTTTTAGACATAGTGTAAGGCTTCAGTATGATTTTTAAATCTATTTTTCAAGAAATTGTGGTCAAATTCAGATATTTGAGCTGAGGTGGAGAAGATCAAATACTTCAGAAGCAGCATACTCAAGGGTATCATTCCGTTGCCCTACCAGTTAAATCTTAGTAAGTTTAGGTGATAAGCCAACACACCAAGGAAGACTGAGATTTTTGTGAGATCAAGGCCAAGGAAGACTGAGATTTTTTGGTTTAGTGATAAGGGCAGTTATCCTAATCGCACTCCTGTTCCCCATTTGAGCAAGGAAGTTAAATTGACTGGATGAGTCCCTTTGCTTTTTCTTGAGTTACCTGTTTTCTTCACTTTAGCTATTTGCATGCTTGCCATCCAGTTCCACTCTTGTCCAGTAATTGTGTAAAATTTTAATGAACTTTAATACCAATATTTCTTTATATTAGTGAGAATGGCAACAGTTTCGTGTTCAGGGCTGTATATAGCATTTGAATGTTTCTAGAGGGATGTATTCAGGTGAATTTTCCAGTCAGTGAAACACTTGAAAATAACAATACTAGCTTGTTGTTCAATTGCCAAAAATCTAGGATTGTTTGGTCATTTTTCCTAAGTACATGAGTTCATGTTCTCATTTTGATGAAGAATTTCAATGGGTTTAAGCGTAAATTACCTTATTTATGTATCCTTTGCCTTTTATTTTAACAGCCTTTTAAAGGAATATTTTGATTAACCTTTATGGCCAACACTGTAGTTTTCTTACTTCCCCTTGTGAAATACATTTGAGTATACAAAAGGTCCATAAATACATCAAAAAATATTTTTATTGATCATTAGCCTAAGCCGTTTAAATTTAGATGGGTATTTATTTATTTAAGGGTTTTGAGGAGCAACATTACACACTACTGTGGCATGAAATATGGCTTCTGTAGATTGAATTCCAGCTCTCAACAGAGGGTTCTTCAGCCCTGCAACTTTCCTTTTTTTTTTTTTTGTTTGGGTTTGCTGTTTTTGTTGAGTTTTTTCCTGCACAAGATACGCTCTTTGTTAACAAAATGCCTTGGTGTACTAGCCCTTGGAACTGTTGAGAATAGGTTCAGTCAGGAGGCTGTTGTCTGTGCAGCCCTCTACCTCCCCTTTTGGGATGACAGCAATGTGAGCAGTGAAGGCAGCAGAGAATTACAAAAGCACCAAGGATAGTTTCATGAGTAAACATTTAGAAACTATCCTAGAGTATGACTTATTTTCTTGTTTCATAGTCCCTATGGTGGCAGAAGAGCCATCTACCCTTTAAAAGTGGTCTTAATTTTCTAGCCACCCTATGTGTGGCTTTAAGCTTATTTGCAGAAGAATTAGGTGTTCAGGGATGTAACAGCAATGAATGCGACCATTTGAGCACCAGTGTGTTGTGTGAAACTAGGTACTTTAGAATGAAATGCCGATGGGTTTGGAACTTAAGTATTCAAGACTAAGATATTTCAGTGTTACTCCAGTTCCCCATTTACATGAAACCCTCTCTACAGCTACTTGTGAAGATTTTACTGTAAGTGTTAATGAATTTCTCATGTGGTGGTGTTGAGCATGGTAGATGAAGTCAGGAGGAAGTTAATAATTCAGGAAAGGTTTTTAGTGATGTGCAGTAAATAAGGCACAGGCTAATCACTTGATGAGGAGAGGAAAAAAAAAATACTGATTAACTGATTGTTAGGCTCTGTTTTAACCTGAGTATGGTAGAGTCCTGATTAAAATATGTGGTGATGTAGTTAAAGGTTGTTTTCTAATGCATGTATGTAAGTAGGCTAATTATGATCATCCACGGAACACTTTGTGTGTTACACTACCCCACTTCAGAGGGTTTTACAGGGTAGACAATATTACTCTGCTGTTTACCACTTAGAACTTCCTAGGTCTAAATCAATTATTTTTATAGATTACTTTTTAATATCCATTGTATGGATACAATAATCTTCTAAGGGTTGAAGTTACCTTCAGTTTGGTCTTTTCTTTCTTTGACTTAGATTTCTCCAATTTAGAAGCGCTGGCACTGGTATTTTTTATTACTTTGGCTAGTCAATAAAGGAATCATGGTGGGCACTTTTCCAATGGATGTTGTTTGCTGACAGCATTTCTTTGTGATTTGGTTACCAGCTTCAACTTCAGGTCTTCTCCAGTCATCATACTGGCTCCATTACTGCTCTCACTTCTGATTTCTCCCTTGTCATGGCTTACTTCTGACATTCCCCTTTCCTGAGTCCTGATTCCAGAATCTGTCTAGCCCCAGTTCAAGCGTTTTGTCCTGGTGTGGTGGTGTTCTCTCCTGTGTCTTCTACCCCTCATGTTTGTTTCAACGTTGGACGAGTTGAAAGTACTGGGGAAGAAATGCTTTATTTTTGGTTCTAACTGGCACTATTATACTAAAACAGCATGCTCCACAAACTTATTTAACTACCTCTGTTTAGACAGATGTGTTGAGAGAATTTATCTCTGTCCTTGTTGAATGAATATACACGGGGAGGGTTTTCAAAAGCCTCTTGCTTGTCTGCACAAGAGCAATAATGCGAGGTACAAACTGATACTCAGGCCTCCTGCCACATTTCAGTACCAATTTGCATGTATGAGCTATAGCTAATATTTTTTTAAAGGTAGTGACATAGAATGTTTTGCTCTAACCTTGTTTTAGAAATATTTGAGTAATTTCTTCAGAAATGTCCCCAAATTTACCAGGCAATTGTATGAGAAGGTAAACTTAATTTTAGCAAATATTTTAGCAGCTGGAAACAGGAACTTATAAGGCCAAATAATGGGCAACAAAGGGCTTCTGGCTTTGTCAGTACTGTGTCTCAGCTTGGTGCAGGGCTTTTTTTAATGTTGTTTTAAAATATTCATAAGTAGAATTTGTTGTGCAGTAATAGGATAATTGTATACCATTAAAATTACACTATTTTCAGTCTTAATGTGGAGGACTGCAGTACTTAAAAGTTGGAATTTCAGACATACATTTAATTTAAATTTTAAACATAGCTTTTTGTTTCTCTGTAGGATTTGTGTCTCAGTGTTCACTAATAGTTTAGTTGGAGCTGTTTTCAGTTATAGGCAAATACAAAAATGTAGGCTGTAAAATGCTCAAATTTGAGATTATTAAGGATTTTTATTTGCAATAACATGACTGTATTGAAACTAATCTTGGCAGTATTTCTTTAGACATTTGAAATTGGTTACACCCATCTTTTGGCTGCATAATATAGGATCTTAGTTCTTAGGAATGAATTATATTTACAGGGATGATGCAGCCAATTTCCCTGTAGCTGCATCATCTGTTTCAAATGACTTATTACCCACATGTTCATTCTGACACGCTGGTTACTGCCTTTTAAAAGTTGTAGTTCTTCACCATAAAAAGCTGTTTCTTCTAGAGACAAGGAAATATTTTGTAGCTGCCATAGATGTCAGTGACTGACTTGCAGGTATCTGGAATGAAGCTTTGAATGATCAAGTCTTGTGGTTAAAGACTACAACACGATACTGCCATTTTAGGAAATGCTAATGAAACCAAATGCTTCAATAAAGCATTTAAAATTCTTTTTTCTGGGGTAGAAATATTTTTGGTAAATACTTGATCTGAAAAGTGTAGTCTGTACTGGAGTAAGACAGGTCCGTCTGGGACAATATCCTGTTCTGCATAAACAAAGGCTAGGTAAGGAAGAGAGGTTTTTGGGTAGGACAGTGAAACCTCACTAGAGCATCCTCCCAGCCCTTCAAAATGCGCAATGCATGCATTTCGTGGGCTGTAAGTGGGGTCAGTGCATGTAACAGGATTGATAATAAGCATTCATGAAAGAAAAAAATTGCTTTTTGAACCCTGTGTAACATTTTGGTATCCATAACATTTCATTGCAAGAATTATCATGACCTAAATTTACTCTGTGTAAAGAGCCACTTCTTGTAATCATTTTGCACCTGTCATATAGTAATTTAATTTGGTATCTCCTAGGCAGTGAAGCATCTTTCATCCTTGTATTGTTCAGAATACTATAGCCAGAGTACTTAAGACAGCAGTGTATTAAAAAGATTGTAAGCTTTCATGAAGTTTTTGGGGTGCAGTGTAATTGTCCACATACTGTCTATATGACTAATAAGTGCACACTTCCATATCCAAATTTTAATGCCCTTATTTTGTTCTGAGATTAAGCAACTGTTGCTACTGGATCTTGTTTTCAGGCAGTTTTGCTATGCAGTTTCCAGCATAGCTCTGATCAAAGGCATTGGTTTATTCTAAAGAATACTTTAAAATAAAATATGTATCTAGGTTGATGGTTTCTTGCAGTTGAGACAGCAACTGTTTGAAAAAAACAACATTATTAAGTTCGATAGAACTGGTGATGGACTTTTAACTACAGATGTGCTGCCAAGCTGTGTGGCAATGATTGCTCTGTATAATACATTTTTTAAAATTATTTCAGATAGCTTAATTTAATGTGTTTGTTGTCAGGCTTTATCATTTGTGGGAAGTTTGGGGTGTTGTTTTTTTTTCCCTAGCTCTAGTTGCTGACCTACTTGTCTGTTTTATAAATAAAAATAGTTTTCCTCTTTTAGAGTCAGTCTACCTGTGTAAACTACAACATAGTTTTTACTAAGAAGTTTTTCCAGTTTTCTAAATTTTTTTATATCATCTTGGAGATTTTCATATGAATTTCCAATTAGAGCAGGAAGGCCAAATGGTGCAAATGTAATTATGATAAACAGATGGGAGATTTTAAAAGGTAGTAAAATATAAACAGTATGAGGAGCTTTGATATTGAACAGCATGCTTGCTGTCAAACATCCGTTTAATTTACTTGTTAAAATCTGGAACACAGGCTGGCCATTTCTGATACTTCCTTTTCCTTTCTTAAAGAGAACTGAAAAATGTCATTTGATTGACCCAGTTTATCTTGTAATTTTAAACTAGATTAAATTAAAAATAAAAATGTTAATTTCCTTCAAAGGTGCTGAATAAGCCAGTTTAATTATTAAAACGTGTTTAGTAATGGCATCACTTTAAGTTTTATTTCAGCAAGTTCTTATTGTAGATGTAATTTTTAATCTTTTTGGTTTCTAGGAATAAAATATGTTAGAGATGCTGTATTACTTATGTTGAGTCAGATAACATTAAGTGGGTAACACGTTTCACTTGAATGTGTTGTGATACAGCTGTGGAAAAATAATTCTATTGTAAGTATTACTGTAGAAGAGAATACTGTTGCAATACATATTTACTTTTTTATTGAGTGACTCTTTAGCAAATTAAGTCATTCTAAATTCTTCCATGTGGACTGCATTAATTTTTTTAAACTGGATTGGCAGCTCTGCTGGTACATTTTAACACCTGACATGGGATGCTTTTGACTTAACTGTTTTTTAAATATCTGCTTTGTCATGTCACGTGCAGTTTTGACTTAAACTTAGATACCTTTACACGTTTTAGTAATTTGTGGTATCTTCTTGATTGTAGTTTGTCTGATGGCATAGTGCTGGCATTGTCGTTTTATTCAGTGTTTCCATGTTAGCCTTCGTTTTGAGGACCTTATTGAATTCTTGGTGTTATTCAAGAGTTTGCTCAAGTCCACTTCAGACTTACATCTACTTACAGTACATTTGCTAACCTTGCAGAAATTCACTAATTGACATATAAATAGAAGAGAAGAGAAATGCCAGCTATGTGGTATTGAGAGAAAAGCAGGCTCGTTGCTTTTGATTTTCTTTAGCTTCTCTTTTAATGAATACAGTGTGGTTATGAATGAATGAAATAGTTGCTTTGGCTTGCATTTTCTTTAAAAGAGATTTGGAATACTCCTAAAGGTTTTTTCAACTGTAAGCCGTTGAATTACTCTGAAGAGAGCTTTAATCATATTTTTGTCCAGTTTCAAGTATATCATATTATGTGAAGAAGTTTTCCATAAAAGATGTTATCCAGTTTTATGACATTTTAAATAGCTATGGGTTTTTTCTGCTGTTTTATGGAGTATGTTGGACTTTTTATTGATAAATAAAGGTAAAGTTTTGTAGGAATACTTCTTTTGGATTTAATACTTACAGATAACTTCTACTTTGTTCATTTTGCTCTGCTTTGTTTGCAATACTAAATGCACACTGTTAAATTTCCAAGATACATGTTTTATCATGAAAATCTGAGACGAAATAGAAGCAAAAGTTCCACTAATTTAAAGCTCCTTTGATTTGGTGCTGTACAGAGGACTTGAGCTTTAAATCAGATGAGGTAGTTCTTTTTCACAGGAAAATGTAATGACACACATGCAAGTTACTTGCTGTACTTTGTGAATGTTTGCCACATTGTTTATTGGTTGTGATAGTGAAGCATTATTGTAGCAATTATCTTAATAATAAGTGGTCAAATGCTAAAAGCTTTCTGACAACTTGATGTACAACTTTGGCATTAGCTAGCTGCTTGTTCCTTTTGCAGAAGGTTGCCAATTGAATTTGCCTAGTTGCATGAAGCAGAGTCTGAGAGTATGTAAATCTGAAGCCTGTCGCTTCCTGTGATTGCTGGATTCAGTGCATGCTATTGAGAATGCTGTATTTTCAGAGGCTTTTTGTATTCTGCTCACAGTGTTTGCTGAGCAGAAACTGTAGCTAAAAATAACTAAAATGAATTTCTCTGTCTCTCTTTCCTTCTCACTGCAGGATGACGTAGCTTTGCCAAGGATTTATCAGCTAAGCAAAAAATGAGCTTAACATCCTGGTTTTTGGTGAGCAGTGGAGGCACCCGACATAGGCTGCCACGAGAAATGATTTTTGTTGGAAGAGATGACTGTGAGCTGATGTTACAGGTAATTATATCAGCCTTCCATGTGCAACTGCTCAAATTGTGAACTTAATGCACCAGCTTCATGCATTCCTTTTGAAAAATAAATTCCCCAGATGTTGGGGGAGCAGCTGTTTTGAAGAATCTTTTGTGTCCATAGGAAAAAAAAATAGTTTAAATGTATTGCCATCAATCATGCAATTACTGCTTAAGTACAGAGAATCACATTTTCTTCATGTAAGTCACATGCAGAATGCAAGAATAGAAGATGAAATAAATTTTGCAGTATGACCAGTAAAGTAAGTAGACTATGTTCCATAAAATGTGATAATGTTAAGAGAGCTGGTTGTTTTTGAAAGGAGCCTTCTTTTTCCAGCAACTTGTAATCTAATTTAGTCACATGATTTGATGTAACTCTGTTCCTATGCCCTGATTGTGTTGTACAAAGGAAAATGAAATTAGTAGAGAAGAGTATTTCTCTGTCTCTAAGGAAGTTGAATGACTCAGTTTCAGTAGAATTGAAAATACACAAGTCAAAATAGCTTGATCCTTCAGTAACTTCCTCAACTTTGAGGATCGCTCTGTGGGACTCTTGGATGTCTGTGCCTGTGTTGTTATGTAGCCATATTGCACGCACTTTGCCCTGTCAAAGCTGTGGTCCTCTGAGCTGCCTTTTTCTGAAATATATTTTTTTGAATGACTAATGGTAGTATTTTGGGAGTTTCTTCTTAAATTTTTGTCTTTGTTTACCATAGAGCTCTAAAGAAGATTGAACTTCAAAACTAATATTCTCAACCCTTCCTACCATTCAATAAAGTATTTTCTTTTGGATTTTTTGTTCCCAAAAGTTGCGTATGCAGCTATTATTGGCCAAATTAGAATCTTGCAAATGAAGTGCCTAGGAATGTAATCCTTCACATTATACTGAGAATGTAGCATCTCTAGTAAACTACATTTGGCTCTCAGCATCAGAAGGCACTCAGATGTTTTATTGGTGATGTTAGAAAGCAGTTGAAAATACTCTTAATTTCTCTTTAACAACAGACAGGATGATGTCTTGGTAATTTATGTGGGAAGTATTAAAAAAACCCCAAACAAACAACAGACTCACAGATAAACCCACCAACATCCAAAACAACAACAAAAGAAAAGCAACCAAAATGTCCCATCTGACTGGTTCCTGCCCAGTATGTTATAATCCAGAAATGCTTTTATTTGACTAGTAACTTGTTTTAGAGTGCTGTTGTCTGTGTATAAGGGAGTTTCTTCTTTCTTATCTGCTATGCCATCCGTGGTAGATCAGTCCTTAGAGTGAAGCATTTATTCTTTTGTGTTACTGAACTTCAACTTCAAAGGTAGCTGCCTCTTTGATTAATACTGTGAATAGATTTGAGTTATTTACAAACATTATTTGTTGTGTATTTTCTTCAGAGTTAGTGAAAAAAATCAAGGGGCCTAGTGACTTTCAAGAATATTCTTTTTAGCCTGCTGGTATGTTAGGTCTACATGCCAGCATGACTGTAACACCACACAGTGCTTCAGGGGGAGGAACCCACCAAATGAGAGGCTAATAATGTGTTCTTGTTCTGTATGTATAGCTCTTTGTGCAGGACCTTCCTTTCCATTCTTGACAACTTGGTTGTTCTCTTACTGCAAAGCATGTGGACAATGCATGATAAAGAAAGCAGAATTTAATGCTTTTATTCATAATTGCTTGACAGAAAACATGTTATAAAGGCTTTAATGAAAATAATTTCAACTCTGTTTCATCCTTGATAGACCTCAGATCTGTACCTAACACTGTTGTTCTTAGAGGCTTTGTTCACATCTGGGAATACAGATTCGCCTTTTTTTATAAATGATGTGAAGTCTTCCTGTTTAGCTAGCTGCTCCACTGCATCAGCCTGCTTTCGGTTAAATACTACATTTTCCCCTTCTTTCACCTTTATGGTTAGAAATCTTTTTTGAATGTTGATGGAGAAATCATCTCCAGGAAAGAAAAATCTACATTATTCACAATATCAGAATTATTTGCAAAGAAGAGTGCATTTATTTTCTGTATTCTGAATATTTTCTTAGTAATCTGGATTGAATTGAAGAGTGTCTATCTAAAATAATACTATTTACAATTTTTTTTAAACTTAGGATGGAGTTTTCCTCTTTATATTCGTATGGCTCTTACTGCAGTTATTCTGTGATTCTTATTTCTGCAGCCATATATAAATCTTTGTACTGGATCTGGCTGGTTGGTGGGTTTTTTTAATAGAAGCCATTACAGTACTATGTTTTGGATTTGTGAGCAAAACACTGTTGATAACACACCACTATTTCAGCTGGTGCTGAACAGTGTGTGTGCAGTTTCAAGGCATTCTCTCTCACTCTGCTCCTCTTACACACACTTGACTGGGTGGGTGCACAAGAAGTGGAGAGGGAGCACAACCAGGACAGCTGATCCAAACTGACCCTGTGACATACAGTGTGTTGTGCTTGGCAATGAAAACTGAGGAGGGGGGCTTTGGGGAAGATACCCACTGCTCAAAGACTGTCTGGGCACTGGGCTGCTTGTGGGAGGTGGTGATTGCCTTCTCATCGCTTGGTTTGTTTTACTTCTTCTTCCTTCTTCCTTTTTCCTTTGCTGCTGATACTTGACCCATGAGTTCTTTGCTTTTGCTCTTCCTGTTCTATCCCACATCCCGCTGGGGCAGCAGAGGCTGAGTGAGCAGCTGTGTGGTGTTTAGCTGCCAGCCAGGGCACCGTAGTCTTATAAAAAGGAATTTTAAAAGCCCATAAATTTGAATGGAAGGCTGCCATAACAAAGGCAAAGGAAAAAAGGCTTTTAAAAGACTTTGCACCTGTAAAGATCAGCTGAAATGAACAAAAAATATGTCCAATTATATGCAAGTAATCTGAACCTGAGGAGAACTGTAACGTTCTTCAGAATTTCAAATGTTTCTGTAAAAGCTACAGTCTTGAGTAATCATTCTTAGCATTTCGGATGATGTGACACAGTATCATGAAGCTTTGGGGATCTTTTTCTGTCCTTTCTGTTTTAATTTATTTTTAATAGGATGTAGCACATAAAGATAATTAAATAAATTATTATTAATACAGTATGTATTTGAATAACAATGTTGAAAGAACTTCAGAATTTTTTTCAATAGCTTAGGTGAAAATAGGGTAATTCTTGGTGCATTGGTTCCACTTGAGTGTGGAAAAATGTAATCTCTGCTTGATACTGTACGCTCAGCAGGACATGCACATCAATGAATTTCATTGTATTGAGATTTCACTTGAAAGGCTACTAAGTTAGTAAAAAATGAACCATGTTGCTGTGTCTTCATCTGCCATTAAAAACACTTAACTGATGTAGTATATTAGTGCAGCTTATATTGGCAGGGAACTTGTTCATTTGTCTGTCTCTTCCTTATTCTCCACTCTTCTTCGATATCCTGCCCTCCCACTATACCCCCCAAAAATGCAGAGCAAAAAAAAATCTAAAAATAAAATAGTAAGTATAAGCAGAAGAACACTGATTTTACTTCTTTGAGGAGAAAGCAAAGCAGTCAAAAAGTTACATGGAAAGGAAGAATGAGAAAGTAAATTGAAAATAAGGAAATTAATAGCAGCAAGTCTCAAGAAACAGAGAAGGAATGAGGTGATAACTATGGGACTGCAAGAGAAAACATTTCCTTAGGAGTAGTTATTGTATGTCTTGATGCCTTGAACTGGTTAGTGCACTGATAAGGCAGGACTCCTAGAACTGGCAGACCACAAATGCTGGTACACAGAAGTCACAGAAGTCTCAGAAAGAAATGTACCATTCTCTGTGCAATACAGTCCTGAAAAATGAGTTGAGTGGCAAGGATAGAAGATGCAAGCCTGAAATTAGGAAGAATGCTGGTGGAAGGAATTTGCTGCTATGCAATCATGTTGTGACAGTGCACTAGCAGAATTACTGGCAAACATGAGATCAAGTGTGGGCAGATGGAGGAGATGAGCTGTGGTCTCCATTCACTTGGGAGCTCTTGTAGAAGTCCAGGTGCTGACCATACGCATCCATGAAGGAGACATATATCCAGCCCCATCTCCCTTGCTTGCCATCAGCACCCCAGGCTGCAAACCCTTGGCCATGAGTGAGTGCTGAAAGAGGGACTTAGCTGTTATGGAGCTGCTGTTCTTGGATGAAATAGTCGCAAGGGTTGTTCCTCATCTGTGTAGTGATGTTTGGATGTGAAGTAAAGAATTCATTAAATGAATAAATTGATACTGAAGTGCCTAAGGAAGGACTGAGAAAGTCAGAACTGATGGGAATAGTAATTCAGGAACTGCTCAGACATTTAGTGATGAGGCTATAGCTAATTGGTTCAGGAAGTTGAGATCAAGGAGAATCAATTTGAATGCTTGTATACTATGGTAATTATCCCAGATGCGCGACAGGAAATGGTGTGTTTCAGAGAGAACAGCAACACCCTGGAATCATAGTCCTGATTTGAAAGATGTATGTAATTAAGGGGAGAGAGAGAGAGAGTGAGAAGTAAAGTGAAGTTGAGGATATTAGATTAAACATCAGTGATAGTAGAGTGGACTGAAAAAAAAGAAAACCTTTGGATGAGATATATCTGGATCTGACATCATATTTAGGGAAACATTAAGAAAATAATTATTCTGAATTAATTTTAGGAATCTGCCATGGGTACCCAGATTTGGGTTAGAGATTGTCTTTTTCGTATGTGGGACTATCTTTTTTATATAATTTGAATAAATGTGCTATGTAGAAAGAAAATAATCACACTGCTCGAAATAGCCATAGCCACTTCATGTGGTTTTCAAATACCTTATTTTATTTTCTTTAATATATTTTAGTCACGGAGTGTGGACAAGCAGCATGCTGTACTCAACTATGATGCCTCGACAGATGAACACTTGGTGAAGGATTTGGGCAGCTTGAATGGGGTAAGATAACATCAGAAACGGCTCCTCATAGTGTTCTGTATTCTTGTTTTGAGATTTCTTCGAGCAATTGTTAATTGTACATTAATACCTTTTTAATGCAAGACTGGAAATGGGGGAACATTCAAAAGGCGAGTGTAGTCTTTGCAGGGGTTTTCCACTGCATGTTTTTTAAAGGGCTGCAGTTAATTCCAGTAATAAGGGGCCTTGGCAGTAGGAAGAGCTCAGAACAATAAAAAAGAATATGTTATACTTCTATATAGAATTGTAAAAAAAAATACACTGTGTAAAAACCCCAACGTATTTCAATCTCTAAAATGTATGATTGTGATATGGATTTTATTTCATGTTCTATTCCTTTTTCTCCTGTTACAATAGAGAAAAGAATGTTGAACTGTACTTCATATGTGAAAAAAAATTAAGTATGCAATAACCATGTTGTATGAAAATCTGTTTAACTAATTTAGTTTTTCAGAATCATTCTTATTAAAATCTCTATGAATAATTTGTGTCAAGTAATTGCAAACACAGGAAAAATCCAAAGTTATGAGAAAAGTAAAGTTTCATATGACATTTTATGTTTTAAGGCTTTTCTAGGAATTGCATACTCAGTAGTCTAGCTGAGCATCACTTTTTATAAAAGTTCTTGATATTATAGCAAATTATTAAAAATGTAGTAACTTTGTCATAATTTTGTAGCCCTTTCAATACTTCTTCATGAACTATGTATTTGCACTAGTTATAGTTGTTATTTTATAACTTTGAATGTTTGGCTCTGTCATGAATATGTACAGAATAAAATCATGAGTTCATCTGTGACTGCTTATTTGAATAATACTTAGAAAGCTACTGTTAGTGAATAGTTTTGTCAAATGCTTAAATCAATAGAAGATGAACTCTCAAGTTACTGCCTTTTGATCTTGTAGTGCATTTCAAAATAAAACTCTGTCACTATCTCTATTAGCTTTTCTGTGTTTTAAGGTAACTAACTCAGCCTTCCAAAGAGTCAGAGTCTCAACTCCATGTGAAACCACTGAAGGGCTATATCCTTTGAACAATTGTAGACATACAAGGGCTTTGGTCCTTAAATATTTAATATACTTCTGTATTTTCAAAGTCAGTGCACTTTTTCAAGCCAGTGATGAAAAATAAGTTCAGCACATAGAATTTTTTTGCTGAGCCATTTGATTTTATTCCCTAGTTCTGTAACTGCTGTAGTCAGTAGGCATACCTTCAGATTTTCATTGCCTTGTCGCAAAACTGGAATTTAATAGAAATATGTTAAAAAGCCTTCATTCAGATCCTTTTTTTGCCTCTGATAAAGAGCTTTCAGTGATTTGCTTCACTTGATCTAATTCATTCTCAAGTTTGAGGTGAAGCTTCAATTGCTTTAGAGCTGTTTACTCGGAGACATCAAAGGAGCTCTTTCTTCCCACTGTTTTGGGACAAGGAATATCAACTCTCAGGAGTTCAGTCCTTGCTCTTTTTCTTCACAGTGTTTTCCTTACTATCCCTTTCCCACTGTGCTTTTCTTTCATACCTCTGCCTACCTGGTTTCAGGTTAAAGGAGAAAACACATTATTTTTGTAACACTATACTTAATTGTGTGGCAGAACAATGTCTCAATACCATATGGTGAACTAGGTAATAATTCTGCTAGTCTAGCTGCTGTTTTCACTGAGAACACCACGTCCCTAGCAGCCAAGTGTCTCTTTCAGTGCTTCAGCAGCTTCTACCCTTCCTTATTTTGCATACTTCATCAAAAGATTTATTTTGCATCTCTCCAGTTGGTCCAATCTCTTTTGAGAACAGATACATGCTTTTCTTAGTATACAGGACTACTCCATTCCTGGTATAATGCACTTTAACCACTCAAGATAGTTCAGAGTTTAAGGGGAGATGGCTAATACCAATACGTTTTGAGTGTTAGGAGTGTTGTAATTTCACAAGCTGAACTGTGATTGCACCTGATGCCCTAATGCCTGAATATTCTTATATGTATGGTTGATTCACACTCAGTTCAGTGAAAAGGTTACAGGAGTCTTTTTGCTGGACTTCTGAATCTAGAAGTCTTTATCCTGGACATCTAGATTTGAAAATAAAGCAGAAGTAAATTTGAGTCAGTTTTACATGAAGTAAAATTTTGTTTCTGATAGTCTGTTGTGACTCGTTCTGGACAGTCCTGTTTTTATTTTTTTTTTCTCCGTACAAAAAAAAAGGAGGAATTTCTCTTTTCTGAAGAAAATGTGTGCAGCTGCTAGTATTATATTAATATTTCTCTAGTATCAGTAGAATTCAACTGCACTTTCTCCTGTGACTTGAGAACTCAAAAACATGCCAGAAGAGGTATTAAACACTCATGACTCTCTTGAATAACATTCTTCTCAGTAATATTTACAGGATAGCAAAGTCCTTTCACACTGATGTTTCAGGACTGGATTGTGAAAAGCTTAGCAAACCTTATGAAGGCTTAAAGACAGTTGACTCTCACTATTTGAGGAATAAACTTTAGAAATCATGTGAATGGAATGATTTAAAGGGGAAAAGGATTCCTTATTTACACAGTAGCTAGCTTGAAAAAGCTAGCTTTGTCTTGCATCCCAAAGCATGTGATGAGATTTTAAAGCTCCAGTGGCAAAGTAACTAAGACTTGGTTGTTGTTTGCCATCAGTTCAGTCATGGACATGAGGATGTCAGTAGACTGCACACACAGCCTTTGGAGTTCTCTGCATTGGGTATGCTGCATGCACATGAATTTCAGAACTCTGACCTGGGAGGAAAAATGCGTACATTCAAATACATACATACATGCATATCTGCAAGGTGGCCTAAATTTTGTGCGTTTACTAAAATTTAGATTGCCTTGAGGATAGTCTTTACATGGGTTCTTACCCTGGACTCTCAAAATGTTAAAGTGAAATAAATATGGCTGAAATGTTATTGAAATTTTCATGCTTACGAACCAGTAAATAGTTGTACCTTTTATTCTTATTTCCCATGGAAGATATTTTCTGTGAAGTAGGTAAACAATTTCTTAAATAATGAAATAAACATTGTTTTCCTTTAGGAAAAGAAAATTAAATGGAAGATCCTCTTACTATTTTGGGGAAGGAGACTGTTTCTCTCTAACCAGAGTTCATTTAATACTAGACTCATATGAGCAGTAGAACCACTTAAAGATTCAGGTTCTTGGCTTATTTAATTATTCAAGTTTTTCCAACTTCGAAGTGCTTATAAAATGGCATATTTCAACCATTTCTTTGTTTAGAAACATGTAAATGTTGTAGAATTTGTAAGTTAGAAGTAGAATGATCCTGTAGGGTTGCAATATACTGAATTCTTACCGCTGATTTTTGGTGTTACTCAGATGCACTAACTTAATCCATGTTTTGCTTAAGTCCTTGACAATGATTACAAATAAGCTGCCTCAGAACTCTCATATCCAATGCTAAATGCTGTACAAATATGACGATAAATCTATTCTGGCAGTTTATTGGGTTTGAAAAAGCAAATTACAAGAAAAATAGTAAGTGGAGGTGCTAATTCAAGGGAACGTTAATCAACACTTCCATGAATATTGCTAACAAGATTAAACGTGCGAGGAATTTTTCAAGGCCAGTGTGCAACTTGGTTAGCTACTGGTGTTTAACCTTTCTTTTGACATAGTTTATTAAGTATCTGGCAATTTGAGCTTATGGTTTCCTTGTGAATCACCAGTAGAAAATTAGTGGTGCTGAAAACTTTCTTATGAAATTATTTAAGTGATCTAATTTTATTGTTTTGGAATTTAACAGTATTTCTTTCTCTCCTCATTTCTTTTTGTAGACATTTGTGAATGATGTGAGGATTCCAGAACAGACATACATCACTCTGAAGTTAGAAGATAAATTGAGATTTGGATATGATATCCTTGCCATAAAAACGCGCACTGTTGGGACACACTTTTCTTGTTAGAAGTATGGTTGTGTTAAGTGAAGGGTTCTCATTACTACAAAAATGCCTACATTAGGGAAAATCTCAGGGTTTAGAATATTCTACCTTGGTCTGAACTATTGATAAAGTGCATTTCATTGTCTCTCACTGCAAGAAACCTCAGCTTTCTATTACAATTTAGATGTGTATCTTCTGTGTTGCTAAGAAGTACTACTTTTCTTTGAGGCAAATATACAAATATTTGCTGCAATTGTATACCAGCAGATAGGATAAGATTACAATTAATTATTCAGCAAACTACTGAATGGAAAAAAGATTACTTGTATTATTACAACACTAAGGTATCCATTCAGTCTTCTGTTTACAAATAGTAAATAACTTCATTTACTTTGATGAGTGTGATAGTGCATGGTATCATAACAGTGACGTATTTTAAAAGCCATCACCATTCTAGTGGCATAATAGGCTGCACAATTGTTGCTTTTCTGTAAAATCCTCTTGTGAATGCAGAATTTTTACAGTATTTTCCTTATAATTTCCTACATACTAATCTTTTTACTGTGGTCAGGGGAGAGATGAGAGTCCCTGAAGAAGCACTTAAGGTAACAGTGTCCATTTCCTGGATGTTTTTCTCCCATTGTGTAGTTGTTATAACATAGGGATTTTTTTTCCCACTCTTTGAGGGTTTGTGTTTTTTTCTCTATTTAATGTCATATAGCATGAAAAATTCACAAGCCAACTCCAGTTATCCCAAAAATCTTCAGAGGCAGAAGGATCGAAACAAAGCAGCTCCAAAAGTTCAGAGTCCAAGGTAACAGACTCCACAGCTGAGGTGCACCACAAAACTACAGAAGCACTGAAATCTGAAGAAAAATCAATGGGTAAGGTTCATTTTTTTGTTGGAGAAGCACAAAAACTTGGAAAGGATGTTAATTTGCTTCAGTAGGATGCTTGTGAAATTCTGGAGATAGTAAAATTTCACGTGTGTGAACTTTTAACCATACTTTAGGTGTAAATAATAATTTTTGGAAGTTAATTTCTACCTTTTTTACAGTAACATCCAAGTGTTAAGAAAACTTTTAAAGAGAGATTTAATCAGCATTTATAAGATTTTTGCATGTCTCTTTCCCCAAATCACAAACTTGCAGCATTTGTGGCAGGAAAATGGTATTTTTTGCAGTTTAACTGGAAGTATTTGTTCAGAAGCAGTTTGTACTTTTTACCATCACCATTACCAAGTGCACTTTTTTTCCTTTGGTTGGTTTGGGTTTTTTCCTTTTTGAATGGATGGGAGTTTTGTTTGTTTGTTCTATAGGTCCTAGCATTCATTGTTAGATGTGTCAGGATATATCCTAAGTGTTCTATTGTGGTTTAAAGATTTGTAGATATTTAGTTTCAGCCTTGTTTCTGCATCATCTTTCATAATTATTTAATGTGTTGTGGTGGCTCTGCTGTGGGTAACTTCGTCTGGGTTGTACTGCATCCAGCTCTGGGCCTCCAGTATGGGAAGGATTTGGACCTGTTGGAGTGAGGCCAGAGGAGGGCCAAAAAGATGAGTAGAGGGCTGGAGCAGACAGGCTGCGAGATAGAGTTGTTCAGCCTAGAGAAGAAAAGGCTCCAGGGAGACCTCACAGCAGCCTTTCAGTACCTGAAGGGAGCTTGTGAAAAAAGAGGGAGAGCATATTTTGCACAGGCAGATAGTGATAAAAGACTAGGTGGAATGGTTTTAGACTTAGAGAGGAGAGATTTTGATTCCATGCTAGGAAGAAATTTTTTACTGTGAGAGTAGTGAGCCACTTGAACAGGTTGTCCAGAGAGTTTGTGGATGTCCCATGCCTGGAAGTGTTCAAGGCCTTGAGCAAACTGGTCTGGCAAAAGGTGTTCCTGCCCATGGCAGATCCCTTCCAACCCAAACCATTCTGTGATGAATTTAAGCATGAGGCTTGCTGAAGTGTAGTGGATATAACCACAAGAATGAGAAAGGGATCAGGTATTGTTGTTTCCTTAATATGGAACTGTCTAGGTCTGATTTCCTTAGGTCAAGGCTGTACAGTTTTGTTTAGGTTTCATCTATTCTTCCAGAAGACTCACTCCAAAGAATTCTCATCCCCACATACAGGAGTCTGTGCTATACCTGGTTAACCTGTTTGTTTTGTTGTCTCATCCAGCATCCAGTTAAGCATACATAAAGTAGCACAGCGGGGGGGGGCGGGTTACCCTCATCTTCTATTTTTCTTTTCACTCTTCCAAAAATAGCAGTCAAACTTAAGGATAGGGATTTATATTTGAGTGCAACTCTCAGAAGCTTTTTGGGGATTGATTCTCTCACTGTTGCTATATAAATGCATATCTGTTCACTATTGCTAATTCAGTGCACAGGAATAGAATTATGGTATGGTATGTTTAACAGACCTTAAACAACACTTAGGTTGCACCCTCTTGCCATGGCCAGGGACAGCTTTCACCAGACCAGGTTGCTCAAAGCCTCATCCAACCTGTCCTGGAACACCTCAGGGATGGGGCATCCACAAATTATCTGTGCAACCATGAAGTTTTTAAAAACAATTTAGTATTGACGAAGGCATAATGCTGTGTAAAAAGGAAGTACTTAATGTCTTAAAATTGTGTTGAAACCTTTGGCATGGCTATGAAATCATCTTAGGAATGCAAGTGTATAAAATACTGAAAAGAATGTTGATATTCCTAATAGGTAAAGTAACAGACAAGCTCCTAAGACAGATTTTAACAGATGATGTTTTTGTAGATAGACTCTTTAAAGTATATTCAGAGCATCTGTATGATACTAGAATAGCTAAATCTCTGTAGGGTGAAGTATTCTTCCAAAAGATCAGATCAAACCTAACCCAGCCAATTTATCATCAAGTTAGAAATTTTAATTATATCAGTGATTTTTTTTCTTATTTAATTTTTGCATTTAAATATATTTAACCATGTGCATAGCACTTCTAATTGTACTGTAATTTAACTAATACCTTTAAAATAAACCCAACCTTTAAAATTGGTTGGGCTCAGTAATGTTTTACACACAAGGTAACTTTCAGCACTCTGTAGTAGCTGTCAGCAATTTGGAACCTTGGCAACATTGCAAAATTTGATCAGTTTTTCATGGAGTGAGTTCAGATTTCATTGAAAGGTCAGTGTGGGTAAGAATGAGAATCTTCTCACAGAAATAGCAGCAAACAGCTTTTAGGAATGTCCTGCTCTCTTGATGACTTCAAACTGAAAGAAGAAATAATATTTACAGATATATCAGGGTAACAATAAGAGATGCCAGCTGCCTTTGCATAAACATTCGTGCCAGAAGTTTTGATCAGGTCATTAGTAAGCTTTTATATTTAGAACTCAGATCAGTTGTCCAGCCTCCAAGTTTGTTTTGTATTTAGGCAAATGCATGCAACCATTGCACAGCTTCCAGGAGATATGATCCAAGCAAATTACTTTCTCTTCACGTTATTTTAACATAAATATCACAGCTAAACAGAAAAGTCATATCCTCTGCTTTGGGCTGTTTTTATAGATCTTTCTGCCATGCCTCGTGGGACACCTTTGTATGGACAGCCAGCCTGGTGGGGTGAAGATGAAGCCGATGAAAAAGGTGGTTGTAAGCCAGATAGCAAGCATGAAGAAAAAATGCCTGAGACAGGGGCTTCAGGTAAGTCCGTTGTCTTATTTTTGTTTGGTTTGTATTTCTCTTTACTGAACTGCATGTATTCTTAACTAGGGAGCTAAACAGATATTAATGTCTGGAAGTTTCACAGTTTGCATAGATGAAAGCCTATTAAAACTTAAGGGTAGTTTAAAAATACATATTTTGTGAGAAACTATGCATTTCCAGAGATCAATTTCACATATGATACGTCAGTTTTCTAGTATATAATACCATTTTTCTATCAGTAAGTATAGCAAATAACATTGCCTGAACCAGTGTGTTGTTTTTTTTTCAGTTTAATCCATATCAGTCATTTTATATGCATAGGAATATTTTATGGACATAATTTCTGAAAATAAATGGTAGTGTTTTATATTTGTGCCTGACTTTTAGCTATATAAGGTTATCTGTGCTAACATTCTCTTCTGTTATTCAGTAATGCTGTATTAGTGGGAATTGCACATCATAGTTCTTGAAGTAAAGATTTGAGTAGTCTAAAGTTAAACTGGTAATGTTTATTTCCCCATAACACAGACCTTTTTATTGGTTAGCTTGTCTAGACACAGTATGGATTGCCAAAACTTCTATCTCAGTGCCTATAATTAGGCTTTTATATCTATCATCAGGCATATAAATAAAGTGACTGCTATTCTAATAAAGACAGTAACTTAAAACTTGCTCAAGTCAGGACAAAATTCAACCATGTTTGTTTAGCTCTTTAGACACACATTTAAGGTCCAACAGTTTTAAATTTGCAGTTTTTAAAGTACTTTAATTGAGGTGAGAATTTCTCTTTTCCTGTCATAGTACTTGCCTTGGTTAACATGAATCATATTTTGCAGGAGCTGGAGGGAAGTCTAAAAACATGTAAATCAAACTAAATGAACACTTCAGTGGAGTGAAAGCAAGGTCTTTGAAATTAACTTTTTGCCATAGCCTTTTTAATGACCTTTTTCATATTATTCTAAAGTTGTCATCATTCAGACAGTAGGGTAAATCCATTAAGATTTGGACTAGTATAAAGAAACCAGATGAAAACATTTAAATTAGTTTTCTCTCATTAAATACAGGATTATTGAAAAGTAATGTCCTAAAGTCTGTGGTTTTGATATGATGCCGTGCCATTAGCAAGGTATGACACAAGATAACAGCTGGTATTTAGTAGTGTGCCTGTTCTTGTTTTTTATAATTTTAAATTGCTTTTCGAGAAGCATCAAACTGCGTCAAATGGTTAACATGCTCGTATATTTATTTTATCAAGAGATTTTTCAGCAAGTGACCAGTGCTTCTATCTTAGTTCCTGAGTTCCAAGAAAAATAAGATTCCAATTTGCACTCAAACTAATCATGGAGATCCCATCTGTTTCAGCAGTAGACAAAAATAAGTTTGTTCTAGACTGAATTTCAGTAATTTTTGACATGATTTGCTTGTAAGTCATCACAAGGTAAATGATGAATAGAGAAAATTGATTAACACCTTCTAAAGTATTTAAATATTTTTGTTTGTTTTCCATATATATACACTATAAAAAAACTAAATTTGGGCCCAAAGCCTTCTTGGCAACTACATTTCTTCCTTTCTTTTTTTCAAAAATATTACAAATCCCTTTTATTTACGTTGTTGCTTTTGTTTAGCTATGAGTGTATCTCTTATGAATAATATTGATCTAACTAGAGTGTAGGAATAGCTTTTATTTCGTCAAACTGAGAAACTCATAAATCTGCAGGAATGGAATTCAGTTTGAAACAAAATACTAAACAAAAGCTTATGTGAAAGGAAGACACTGCTGAGAAAAAGCCAAAATCTGACATTTTTGCAAAACTCTTTAATTTGTGAGGATGTAGAATTAAAATTCCTTGTATAGACAAATGATTTATTTATCGTGATCACTTAATCTCTGAGTAGACATTAATTGTATGTTCTACTAGTCTGGTTTTTGACTGTTGTAGATATTTTTTAGTAGTGTTGGCAGAGAGTCTGAGGAGAGAAACCATACAAGAGTTGGCATTTGCTTCTATGGACACTTCCACAGTCTCAGAACACTGTGTCTGTGTAGAATTGTGCAAAAGGCATTCTGAATGTTTTCATGCAATTATAAAATCATAAGATTTTTGGGCTGCTTTGGCCTACAATTGCATTCTATGAAAAGATGAACTTCTTTTCAACAAATTGTTATGTGTTTTCTTCAAGCACTTAGGTTTTATAATAGAGATTAATATAATAGCAGGAAATCAATATAAAGACACACTTGTGTGGAAGAAAATTGGAAGCTTCACAAGACTGTCATGCTTGAATATTTTTCAAATATAAGCCGGCTTTAATAAAAAATGTTCAAGATTGGTGCAGTTAATTATTCTTTCATGGGTTAAATTGTATTAAGTGTTTAAAACACTGATCTAGGACATGCTTTTTAATATAAACTGCCTAAAAGTAAGTATATTACAGGTGAATTCTAAACTAACTCAAATCAGTAAAGTCTGATAACATTTTAACAAAGTAATCCTATTAAAAATCTTGTGTCATGCTTTAATGATTTATTACGTGATTATTTACTGAATAGAAAAGAAGACTTGAATTCTAAGAGATGGGGCAAGGTTTAATGAGGAGATTGAAGTGGGAGATTTGTTTCTGTTAAGCCAACTATAGACAATTAGTCTTTACAGTCTCAGGTTAATAAGATTATTTCAATGTTACTGTATTTCTATCACAACAGAAACTCACTACTGAAAATTATTTACAAACAGAGCAGAATAGCCTGGAAAACTATGAAAAGAAAAATCCTTTCTACATTTTTCAGATGTATGTGTTGTGTATTTCAGTGCTCCAGTTTAATGATCCATAGGTCTACTAGTCTGTATTAAAATGAGCAGTTGTGTGTACATCTCTGGTGTGACTTTATGCTGCAGCTGTTAAATGTCCATGTTATTGGCAGGTTTATGGGGTGTGTAATTATTATTATTGCCATATGTTACACTCTCATTTCCTGGGAAAGCAAAAACTGTATTCTCTGCTGATCTTAGTACTAGTTGTAGAATTTTATGTCATTAATGCCTTTACCAGAAATCTAAGAAAAGACAGAAATAAGTTTTTAAGAAGATTTTAGGAATCTGAAGTAATTCTTTCCACTTTGCATGAATTTTAATTCCAGCATTGCATAAGAATATGTCAGATTAAACATTCCTTGCATTTAAGAAACACTGTCATTTTCAGGTAAAGCAGGCTGACAGTTACACGAGAAATACCAGTGTGATCAGTGTGTGTAGATTACACACATTGTAACGTGTGATGCTGTATCAGGAATATTAGCAGTTAAGTTCCTAGAAGTTTGTTCTAGAATTTTGATGAATTTTGTCTTGAAATACGTGCACGTACTGCATATAAGGCTTGCTTTGCAAAGCTCTAGCAGCACATGTGCACAGTCTGTCACGGGGAGCTTACAGAACTCTTTAGACTACTCACAGCAATATATTTAAGTAAGATTCATTTGGCCCTTTTTTCACTTAAGCACCTTTAAAGCAGGTAGTTAAATGATTTATTATGAGGTATGGGGATTTATATACAATGCTGTTTTGTATTTTTTTTTGGAAGAGCAATTCTGATTTTTTTCATAAGACTGGTTATGAAAACATTAAAAGACAAAGATCTTCATATTCAATACTGGGTGAATCACTGTATGTATTTATTGAAATCTTGTCTTTAAATAAAAAATGAAAAGTCTACTTCAGTGACAAAGCAAAAGAAAAAAACCCTAAAATGTAAGTGGGAGATAAAAAGTAGGAATATGAAAAGAAAGAGGAAGGAAAAAAAGAAATTCTATTAAGCATTTGAAAGCACTAAATTCAGCTTCTTTTATTACACACACCGTTGTACAGTGCCAAATATAAAACTGACATTAAAAATATTTTGGGGTGCTGTGTAAAGATGATATTTTGGCTGTTTCTTATACCTGCTGCAAATAAATATATTGCTTCAGGTTTACAGACATTTTTTACAGGAAGTGTTTTGTGAATTCCAGAACATTTTCTTTTACAAGTTTCATTCTTAAAATTATATTTTTAAGACAGAAAGAAAAGAGCATTACTAAAACTCTGAAGATTGTGCAAAAAGATTTCCTATTGTTGCAGATGATAATATATTAATATACAGAGGCAGTTTTACATGTCTGAATAGCACAGACATCTATGATTTTTCTTGTCCAGGTTAGCAGGTAAAAGGTTAAGATTCTGACTACTTATGTGTGTAACTTGAGAAATAAGACTTAAAAAAAAACCCAAAAAGTCCTAGAAAGTATAACCAATTCTGCTAATGTCACAAAGTGAATGTTGCATTTCTGATGGTCATATCTGAATAGAATAGAAATCACCAAGGTTGGAAGATACCTTCAAGATCATCCAATCAAACCATCCACCCAGATCCAGATGCCTCTTGCACACCTTCAGGGATGGTGACTCCACCATAGCCCTGGGCAATCTATTCCCATGCCTGACCACCCCGACAGTGCAAAAACTTTTTCTAGTATCTCATCTGAATCTCCCCTATCTCAGCTGAAGGCCATTTCCTCTGAACCTCTCACTGCAGGCGCTGTAGAAGAAATCGGCCCCCGCCTCAGTACAGCCTCCTTCCAGGTGGTTGTAGAGAGCGATGAGATCCCACCTGAGCCTCCTCTTCTCGAGACTAAACAAATCCAGCTCCCTCAGATATGTCCTGTAGTAAAGAATCTCCCTGAATCTCCCTTTGGTTAAGCCGATGGTTTCCCAAATGTTAGGGTTTCCCTCCTAGCCTCTCCTAGACTGGTTGTTTCAATAATAGTCTCAGTACAGCTGGGTAGCAGCTACCAATTACTGCTTCCTTGCTTGCCTTGTAGAACCAGTTGCTCAGTTGTCTTTTATAGCTCTGGACCTTTGAAGAGTGAGAGCTCCCTTTTTACAGATAATCCTGGTGGTTTTTCTGCTCCTCTCCTTTTAGTCTTGCCAGTTATGAAATCTCTTCAGTCCTTGAAGAGATTGCAGTTCACAACCTACCCATCCCCTCATTTTCCCAAAACTCACTTGCAGTTGCCTTTTTTGCTATACATATACTATGCTTGTTCTGTTTAAAAAATTGTGGAGCAGTGATAACCACCATCTTCAACATTTGCTTGCAGTTTTCTCTTAAAGGTCTCTGTATTTAGTCTGATATATAATTTCCTTCGTCTTGGCAGATGACATTTTATAATAGGATTTCAAAGGTAAGGCTGTTTTATAGATCACTCTTTGTAATATTTAGAAAGCTGTAAGGACTTGCATTTAGAATCTGAGTGAAAAATACTGGAGGGTGGTTCAGATTAGGATATGTATTAATTTTTTGTTTCCTCGTTGTTTTCTATTCCTTATTTTAATCAATTCTGATCCTTTTAACTCTTCTAAAAATGCAAGTACTTCTGACTGAAAATAGGATTTTTAAGTAATTAAAATTAACTTATACTTAAGGTATTTTTATTTATATAATTGTTAAAAATTTTTCTAGTTTAATGCAATTTACAATTTAGTTGTAATTCAGTTTCTTGCTTCATTTGATTAAACTCTGTCTTAATTTAGATTCAAACTATATACTAGCATCTGTTTAATCAAAAATATTGGAATCAAATGCTGTCCATATTATTATATTATAAACAGTTGATTTGAAATGCTAAATTTGGTGCAGACAAGTTTCACACAGAAATTTTTTTATGAAGTCCTTCATCAATGCTGACAAACCAGCGTGAGAGATCCTCTCACTGCCGTACATGTGATGCAATTTGCCTACAGTCTTACTATTTTCAAAAGATGGTAATAAACCATCTATTGTATAATTACTGAAAAATATTATGCCTTGTGTGGCCAGCAGATTGCTCCTGCCTTGCCCCAAAGTAGAAATAGTTCTCAAAACAGAGTGTTAGCCAGTTATCTTTTTTGAAGGAGCGTCGAACACTATATCTGGCTTAATTATTGGCTACAGGAATTGCATGATATTGTTGACTTGAAGTTCAGAGTAGATCCATGTGGGGAAAAAAAAAAGTTGTTTATGAATTGGCTGTGTGGTAGATTACTCTTCTTTTTGGTGACTGTGTTTCATATTGTAAGAATTCAGGCTCTAGGTTTGATCCTACTAGAGCTTGATCCATTCCATCTGGTTAGGTACATGAAACAAATGGAGAGTGATGGTAGTTTAGCTAAACTCTAGGAGCTGCAAAGTGTGATTTTTGTTTATTTCTGTATGTTCTCTATGTAAACAGAGAAGTTTTTTTAATAACGTCAGTAAAATAGATTAATTCTGTATTGTGTGTCTGCTGGGTAAGTGTGTTCAGGAAGGGTATTAAAAAGGCATTCTGTTTGCCAGGGAGGGAAGTAGTGAGGTGCTCTTGTAGTACCTGAAAACGACCCCACAGACGTGAGGTAGCTGATAGTGCAGTGAAAGGCAATAGCTAGGGGATTCTTAGAATCCAGCAGCACAATAGAAAAACCTGTCTGAATTCTGAACGTTTTGTGTTTGTAACAGCTACTGGTAGAAGAAATAAATTAAAACTGCTTCATTACGTGCATTGGAGTTATTTTATCCAATGGATATCCAAACATGGCAATAACAAAGAATGTGTACTGTTCTTGTTTTCATTCAATAACACCTTTTTTTTTTTACTTTTCCAGCTATTATTCTTTTCATTAAATAGTTTATTTCTCTGTATCACACTACCATCCTTTTTTTTCTTTTAATTTTTAACCTTTTCATAAATCCTCACAAGAAGTATGTGTTTGTGAGGAGCAGCATAAGTACATTATTCCATCCTGCATCCTTTGCCCTTTAAATTCCTGACTTCATTATAAATTTTTCTATTGCTATCTTACTGCATAATAGTTTCATACACAAATATTAACTTTCTCAGCTGATGTAGTGTGGCTTTTTTCAGTACCCAGAATCAATTACTTGCAGTCTTATTTCTTTGCTTGGCAACCTGAAATGATTTCTTAAACATCTTAATGTGGTCCATGATAAATTGCTTAGAAACTATTCAGAATTCTTTTGCTGCAATCCAACTTGCCATTGCTGCTAAGGTCTCAAACTTCTGTTGCTTTTAGCACATCTCTGCACCAGGTATTTTGGCTGACGCAGTAGTTCATGAAATGCAATCAGAAAGTTTGTTTCTTAAAAGCACATTGGTAGCTTTGCTGCAACCACAGGAAGCTTTAGCCTTCATTTATGCTATACAGTGGAACTTGGAATTACTACCCTGTGCTTTTTCTACTTTCTGCTTTTTTAGCCAGTGAGAGCATGGCTTGCTAACATTCTGCATGCTTCCAGCTATTGTTCCTTTTTCTGTTCATCTACAAACTATGGCAACAAGTTAAATAAGAGGACATGACAGTAGGATTTAGCTTCATTCTTTTGTTTTATCTTTTGTAGAAACATAAAGTGTTTGAATTCCACAACACTTTCCAGTGCTTAGCAGTGTTCAACTTTTCAAGCCAGAATTAATGTTTATCTTGCATTAATGTGTGAATTGTTTTTCTGAAGAATTTGGCCAAACAAAATTATGCTTTCTGTCCACTGCAGGAGATGGAAGATCATTAGCACTTGTTTTGGGAGCACCTTGATTTGATGTTTTTTCCAATAGATTGGAATTGCAATAATGATCATCTCAACAATTTCTCTGTTTTGATTTACCTATTTTCCATGTTCAAATAACTCATCTGACCTTTACATCTTCTAAAAATACTTTGCATGCACTTTGACAAATTCTAAGTGAGCTTTTTGCCACTTTGCACTTTTCACAGCCAAAGTTCAAACTGTCTTTTCATTAATACTTTTTGTACGTAATTTTGGAATTATTTTTCCAGAACTATGGTGCTCAACCTATTCCACAATCTTACTGTTTATTTCAGAAATTACTCAAGTGGCCTTTACCGGAGTTCAGAAACTTCTTGAGGAGCCTGAAGTTCCCGAGTATTGTGAAATCTGTTTTTTTTATTTTTCCTAATAGGATGCAGCACAGATGCCAAGCAATCTGAGGAGCAATCTGCATCTGCAAATGAAGAACTTTATCCTTTCTGTAGGGAGCCCAGTTATTTTGAAATCCCTACTAAAGAATGCCAGCAAGCTTCACAGGTAGCAGAGAGCACTATTCATGAAATTCCCACAAAAGATACCCAAAGCTCCCACACGACAGCTTCAGGGCACGCTTCCTTTACCATTGAATTTGATGACAACACTCCAGGAAAAGTAAAGATCAAAGATCATGTGACAAAATTCACATCAGAACAGCGTCATAAGTCGAAAAAGCCTTCTTCCTCCAGTGGTCAGGACCTGCCGGGGCTTCAGACGGTGATGATGGCTGCGGAGAGCAAAGTAGCAGATTGGCTTGCGCAGAACAATCCTCCGAGAATGATATGGGAACCAACGGAGGAGGATTCCAAAAGTATTAAGAGTGACGTTCCAGTGTACTTGAAGAGACTGAAAGGTAAAGTGAATAATTCCAGCTATGCTTATCCTGAAAGCAGCAATTCCTCACCAGCATGCAGTCAGAGGATCCCTGAGCCCTTGCGGAGTTCAGATGAAATCACATCTGTGATTTCCACATCACAGATACTCCACATGTGTGCAAGGATCTGGGCTGGGAAATTTTGTTGCTGAATAAAGTCCTACAAAGAGCATAAGAAACCAAATGCTGAATCATCTTACAATCAATATGCTAATTGGAGATGTTCTAGTATGGCTGAAAACATCAGATATTTAAACATTGATCTTGAAAAAGAAAAGGAAAAAACCCAAACCTTAGTTAAATTCTATATATCTCACTTTTTCTCGTGAATTACTTCAAAAAGCTGAATTGCTTTTTAAAATCAAAGCTCTGAAGTTCAATTTATGCTTTTAGCAACTCTTTCAATGGCAGTGCTGTGAATATTTATGTGTTATAAGAAAATCATTTATGGCAAAGAATACATCATGTAGTCATTCTGCTTATGTGGATCATGTTTGGTGGAGTCAAGTTTAAGTCAGGAATCAGAAATAAAGCAAGAGCTTCAATTTTTATACTCAGCTTGTGGAATATTGTATTTATATGAGTGCTGCAGTTGAATGGAGTTCCAGGTGATTATACATGTTCATTTATTGCAGACAGTAACATTTCAAATAGAAATTAAATTAAATGTTACACATGACAAGTGTACTTTCTCTTGAGCGTCACTTAACAGAGTAGGGAAGCAGATAGTCTTGATGTACAGAAGAAGATTCTAGTACCATTCGAACTTTCAGAATGAAAACTTCTGATGAATTTTTTCAAGTCTTTTCTTATTTTCTGTTTTTAATTTCAGCAGGTTAACCCTACAGTTCTCATTTTCCTTGGCTCTGCAACATTGTCACGTCTAGTTCTTAAACCAGCTGGGACTGAGTACAGCGTTCTTCGCCTTATTGATCAAAAGTCTGCTTTCTAAGGCTGACTCTTTCAAATTAAACTAAAAATAAAATTCTGAAAGCAGAATTAAATTAATGTGCTAGCATAAAGATAACAGTATATTATTTCTTCCGTTGTAAATCACATTCTTTGGCCTTCATGCAAGTGTATTGGATTCATGAACGTTCTTTAACATACTAGCCATGACACTTCGATAAATAGAAGGGGCTTTGTTTGTAAGCCTTTTCCTGGCAAAAACTCCTCAAAGTCTGATTAATTTTCATCTGAAAGAGGTGTAAGTTATGGGATGCATATGGCCGTAAAAAATATCTGAATTTTGTAATATTCTACGGGCTGTTTGTATTCTCATTAATTAGTTGTATTTTTAGATAGTAAATATACCTAGGTGCTTTGAAAGATTGATTTTTTTAAAAAAACTCAAAGCTTACAGGTTTTTTTTTCTCCTCAGCTTTTTCATAATCTGTACTGAAGTCCCACTGCTGAAATTATATTATATGACTTTCATTGTGGTGTTGATATTGCTTTATTATTATTTGGAAGTATATGAATCATCACCTCATTTTTGTAGGCACTATTCTAATAAGTAGAAAACAGGAGTGTAAGTTTTCACTGTGTTTTCAGTGGTATTAGTCTGATAAGTAAGATTAGCTAATATGTAATTACTGTTCAACTGAATAGTAACTGCATATCCTAATGATTTAAATGAGAAAACGTTAAAAAAGCTATCCTCTTCAGAATCAAAAATACAGAAATTATATACGTATATATATATGTGTATATATATATTATATATGTATGAACTCTTTGAACTGTTTTGGATCAACTTTTACTCATATGTATATATGTGTAGAACTTGATCCAAAAGAGTTCAGAGAGGGTGAAACTGTTCCTTCCCAGGTACTGAACTAAAGCTTAGGAGCATTGACACTTTCATTGTAGAGGAGGTTGGTCTGTGTTAAATACACTTACTATGCGTAGGTATCCAGCCTTCCGTGCATTTTCAGGTATCGTTGTAAAGTACATTTGTAGGTGTGTGAATGATTTATGGAATATGTAATCTTTATTCATAGATCTCAGAGTAGTTTGTGGAATGAATAAGTAATAACAACCATTTCACATGCACACATCAGATGCTCAGTAGGGTGAATTATGGAAAAACTCATTGCTCTTCTTGGAAAGTGTAATAAAGAATTCAATCCAATTTTAGGTAGACATTTCTCATGATAAACTGTTGTAAATGTGGGAGGAATCCAGCAATATGAACTGTGGCTCTCTTTCCACTGTCTGAAGGACTTTATTAAAGGTTTTCTTTTTCCTCTTAACCCTGCCTGGAATGTGTCAGTAGTCATTTGTAATCAACTGGCTCTGTAACAAAATTGATAGAATTCAAAAACATGCTATAGTACAGCTGGTAAAATACTGGCTTTTGTATGTCACTGATAAGTATTCACAGATGAGAATATTGGGGAAAGGATACTTCAAATGCACTGCTGTTACTGATCAGCTTCTAAAATGTTTCATTGTTTGACTTGTAGCAAGTTGATGGCATTTCCAGGAACTATACTAAATTTGCAGAGCCAGGTACTGTAAATTGTTGGAGTCTAAACAGAAATCCAGTTTGAAATAATTTCCTTCCCAGTTCGCTGCTTGGATTTTTTTGTATATGTTATGTTGAGGGCTTTCTTTGTTTCACTGTTCTATGTATTGTTTTGCTTTGCCTGTAGGGAATAAACATGATGATGGCACCCAAAGTGATTCAGAGAATATTAGTGCACACCGGCATTACAGCAAACGGGCAGCACTTGAAGAACACTTAAGGCATCATCATACAGAGCTGCAAAAGTCACACCAGAAAGTGCACTCCACAGAAAAGCAGCAAGAGCAAGCTGGTTTTAGTCAGACTGCATTTATGATTGAGTTTTTTGATGAAGACCATCCTCGCAAGAGACGTTCTTACTCTTTTTCTCAGAATGTAGGAGCTCTGTGCCCAGAATCTCCATCTCCAACATCTCATGCACGAGCTGAAAGAGTGAAACCTGCATCAGGAGAGAAAGTCCCTTCACCTGTCCAAGCTAGCTCATCACATCACAGAGCAGTACATGGCGTTCATGCCAAACTTCTAAAACAGAAATCAGAAGAACCCTCTGCTGCATTACCTGCCTTACAAGCTGCATTGTTAAGGAGTTCAGGAAGCCTTGGCCATAGGCCTAATCAGAACCAGGAGATGGACAAAAAGTTGAAGAGCCAACATGTTTCTGCTGCTACTGAAAAGGACAATGAGGATGACCAGAGTGACAAAGGTACTTACACTATTGAGTTGGAAAATCCCAATTCTGAAGAAATGGAAGCTCGCAAAATGATTGACAAGGTGAGAAACCTAAAATGTATACTGATGTCACAAGTGTTATGTGATGTGTGGGCAGCAGTCTGCCACTTCAGTTCTGC
Source organism: Struthidea cinerea (assembly GCA_013397865.1). Classification (NCBI taxonomy): domain Eukaryota; kingdom Metazoa; phylum Chordata; class Aves; order Passeriformes; family Corcoracidae; genus Struthidea; species Struthidea cinerea. The sequence goes on along the minus strand of VZTI01010902.1, from coordinate 279,397 downwards.
TTATTAAAGCTTCTGCAATGACACAAGTTTTTAAACCAGTCTATAACGATGAAATATGGAATGTCATAAGAGCCGCAGCAGACATTTAGGTAAACATTATTCCTGTTTCATGCTGCTGTTCTCTTAAAGTTTGGTAGTTTTACTGTGTTTCCAGAAGATTTCAGTACTCTAAAAATACTAGGCACCAAAAATCATTTAACTGGTATTTTTATGAGGGTGGTTTGTGTCCCTGTGGAAATACTCCATTGTTCTTAAAAGCCTATTGTCTCTCTAGTTTTTGGGATATAAATTGGTTCCATCCAAATGATCATATAGATCATTTGGATGATATAGATTGTAAATGTTTTCTGTATTTATTTAAAAAGTATATTCAGTAACAGTAACTTAAATTTCAGTGTCAGTTTTAAAGAGTAAGTATAAACATGTTTTCATTTTCCAGAAGTATTTATATGATAGCAATGTAAATTTCCTAGTTTACTTACTGGTAACGATAGAAGTATAAATAACAATACAAATTGTATTTGCAGTTTAAAAACTGTGTTAAATAACTGTTCTTTGGATTCAACAGGAAAATACGGGTAGCAGAAGCTATGTTTAATCATTTGGCTTAACACAACTCTTGAAATGGATTTTTTTCTGGTTTTGTTGTATTTTCCTAGATAATCTATTGTGGTAGAATGCCTGCAATCCAATTCTAGGCTAGGGTTTTGCTAATTTAACAGGAAATTCATCGCTTACTTGTTTTAGAATTATCTAAGCATTCATTTGCATGTCTAAAAAAATCCTGAAATAGTGGGTGAAATGGGACATTTTATTATAGGTGGTTTTCTTTTAAAAAAGGCATTTATGGAGCATTTGGGGACAGGGATTAAAGTAAAGGGTAGCACCTTCAATAAAATAATAAAGATTATAGTTTTCCCTCTTATGGATTATTATAAAAAAGGAAATTTTTTACTTCTTTGAGTCAATATTCAAAAAAACAACTGAGAAATAAAAGCATTCAAATGAAGCAAGTGAATATTAAAGAACTACAAATTTCTGCATTTTATTCTTAAATTATACATCTTCAACTAAATTGCATCAGAAAATATTTTAAGTCAAGCTTTAGCGAAGTATAGCTGTTCAGCAGGGCCTTTTTGGAAACTACAAAAAGTAATAACATTTGAAAATAGACAATTTATGTACTTGATAAAAATGTTAATGCTGTGTAATGTTTATGCTCATAGAATGTGCTGAGCTGGAGGGGACTCATTAGGATCGTTGAGTCAAACTCCCAGCCCTATGCAGGACACTCCAAGAATCGCACCATGTGCCTGAGAGTGTTAATAAAATTTCAAATTTTTGTGGCCTTCAGTACCCGTTCAGATTATCTGAAGTCAGTTTTTTGTTTGAAACAAATCTCCCCTGTTGCAGGAGAGATTCAGGTGCAGGAAGTGAATGGAAGCCTTAAGGGTGATAGTAAACTATTGCTTAATAATCTTAGTGTTATATAAAAGCCTTTGGGTATCATAACTTTCTCTTACTGCTAACTTAAAAGGTGTCACTACTAGGTATTAAAGATTTGCTATGAAGTAAAGCAGAGATGTTTTTTCTTCAAGGTCTTCTGTATCATTTCACTTAGTATCTGTGCTGAAATCTTACAAACACTGTATTTTACACCCAGATCAAACAACCCTGTTATGCAGTTCTTATTTGATTTGGTAATGTGAAAGCAGTATGATACTACTTTTGTGAAGCACAGAAAAACAGCCAATGAAGAAACTAAACCAAATGGAAGCCAAAATTTCGTCCTCCAGCTGAGCTCAGCTTTGCTTCCCTCCTGTTTTAAATTGCTAATGCTTTGGATAATCTTACTTTGCCAAATGGGGATAAGCAAGGTATAAGACAAGGACTTTTGTTAGTCTGTTGACTCCTGTGCTTCTTTATTGAGGATATAAGAGAATTACTGGTTTACATTTTATCAGTTATTTCAGTATAACCACTCTTTCATTGTCAGCAAGTCAGTCCTTTTTCTGAGTAGTTACCATGCCTGCTCAATTGAGTCTCATTTAAGGGTGTCTCTTGGGTCAAAAGTCTGACTGAAATTCAAGAGTTTAATTTGCTAGGATTGGGATGAAAATGCACTACAAATAGCAAGGGTCACTTTCTAAAACATTTGCACAAATAATGCAGTCTTGTCAGTAGCAATTTACATTAGAATGGTGCTAAAATCTGTGTGTGGTTTAGCTGAAGAATTTTCAGTGGAATAAAGTACTTCTGGATTTGAGTGTTTTTTCCCTTTTATTGGAGAAAAGGATGAGAATGACCAAAATAGCCAAAGATTACTTCCAAGTGTGACTCATTCTTAGCCTTAGCCTTACTTCTTTTCTCTGGAAAGGAACATAAGAGCAAACCACAAATGCCAGAGTGGTATTAACTTGTAAAAAATCAAGGTGGGATTATTAATGCTTCTTTGAGTTAAGAATCCAAGAGAAACATGCAGGAAATCAAAGTTAAAATTCTCAGGAAAAAAAAAGGAAAACACCCATCTATCTATGTAATTTGAAAAAAGGGGGAGTAAAAATTGTAATGTTGAGCTTTTTTAGTTCCTTCAAAAGTACTATTTTTGCTTAATGTAGCCTTTTACTAAAGATTCTAGGAAATAGTTTTAAGAAAAATAGATGATTGTGTGAAATGATTTTAAAAATCCAGAAACTATTCTGTCCTGCTTATTCAGCATCTTCATTTCATTTCGATTGCTAAGGATCCAGTTATTCCTCTGGTGCTCTTTCAGCCTCTAAGAAAAAAGTATTGTCACTACAGTAGTAAAGGAGTAGAATAGCAAGTGACAGAACCTTTATTTCTCAACCATTTTAAAGCCTGACTTTTGAGAAAAATGCATTATTATAAAGAAAGAGGAAGACATAAGTAATAGAGAAAAGCTTTTTAATTTTGATTCTTTTCCCTAACAGAGAGGTGTAATCATATATCTACAGTCATTCCTGTCTTGGGGTGAATGTCTGCTACTTACCTAAACTGAAAGGTTTCAAACACATTACGGCTTGTGTCTTATACAGCTTTCAAACTTGCAAGAATTTTTAAAAAAAAAAATTTTATTTTAAGATGAAAAAATAGAGTACATATGCAGATAGTTTTCAGTTGTAAACATTAAAAGAAGATGCAAGTAGAAATTTATGGTTGTGTCTTAATGTTCTTTATGAATACTTGAAAAATCGCACTAAACGTTGCTTCCTAAAAGTCCTTTCATTAGCCTATGATACTTCTGCATCCAGCTGTTCAAATGTCACTTAAATTCATAGAGAAGTTTAAATTGGTTAGTAGGCTAAGGAAGGTTTAGAAAATAAATATATTAATAACAGGAGGAAAAAAATAGATGATGGATCTCTTTTTATACTTGTAGAGCTCTTTTTAAAATTGCCGTTGAGACCAATTTCATCAATGTGTGCTAAGAAAGCAAGCTGCTCTTATATACCACGAAGCCCACCTTGAACATATGGCATAAAATATCCTCTACTCAAATAGCATCAGAAAGCCACAACTCTTTCTAGCAGAATAATGGTCTTATTGTTGTACCTAACAGCTAAGTACAAAATAAAACAAATTCAGGATCTTGATTTAATTTAGAACATGTTTTCAGTGTTACTTTTACCATATAAAATACACGAGTAAATGGGGCACAGTTGTAGGATTTGTTTTTCCTTTACATGCAGCCTTTCTGCTCTTCGGATGGGTTCAGTGCTTTCTTCTGTTAACACTTTGCAATTGCTTTCTTTTTATCTCTGAGCTGTAAATTTTCTGTCCGTTTTACATTTTTAAAATAAATCAAATTTATTAGAAGAAAGTTGTTCTCAGCAGTCATATCGTATTAAAAAATCTTCATATGCCACAGAAAAGGTAAGTCTGTCAGTGGATGAAAGAATTCAAAATGATGCTGCTGCAGTTCATCTTCCTTTTTTGTTGATAAAGAGACCAGATTATCATGCTAATGACTTCCCTTTTTCAATAAAGCAAAGTACTGCCAGTAATAAATATTAATAAATGAATGTGCAAATAATTCTGCATGTGTTTGGAATATTAAATACTTTGAGGCTATTGCAGTAAGTAAAAAGCAACTCAATGATTTTTTTGCAAGTTCTTTGGGGGTTTTCTTGAGGACTCTTTGTTTGTTTTGTGTATGGTTTTTTGTTGTCTTCTTCAGCCAGTTTCATTTTAGGGTATTTAAGAATGGAAATATTTTGTAGAACTTACTATAGCAGATGTAAGCTCTTCTATGCATGTGTGGGAAGGGACGGGATGGATTAGAATTGAGGCTACATGAATGTTTCAAGTCCCGTCAGCTAACCAGGAAATCTGGAATGTTATAGCAGTTCATATGCATATGGAAACATTTGGCTTAAAATTTTCTTTGGTCCCCAAATTTTTTACTTGATTTATGTTATTTTTATTTAAATTTCCTGATAGATAATTGATTTTTTCATCAGCAAAGTAAATTTAGATCACAAATTCAACTGATTCATACTGATGCCCAAGCAGAAGACTTGAAAAAATGTATCAAAATCAAACCTCAATCCATCCTTCAAAGGACTTACTGTGACCATGTAATGATTTTGTTTTCAATGCAAACTCCATATTCTAGATATTTTAAAGTCTTTGTTTATGTAGATAGACAGGCCCTAGTAGTACTGATCTTGTTTTTAATGTGCAGACTATCACCTTGGATTTTATTTGATTATATACTGTGCAATGAGTTTACATAAAATCTTACTTTATTGACACAATTTTGAGAGAGATTCTTGTTTTGTCTTTAAAACTTTGGAATAGTAATTATGGAGGGAAAATTGTATTGGTGTGCACTGTAGACAGTGTATTTTCCAATTTTATTTTCTAGGTCTTTCTGTTCATGATGATACTTAGTTTGGTTTGACTTTTTTTTGAGTATGGGTGTGAATGGGAATCTGTTCTAAAAGATGATTGTTATAAAATGGAATCTCCTTATTCTTTTTGCTCACAAGGGTGTATGTGTTCATTCCACATTAAAATAATGGCTAATGAGTTTTTCAAGATGTGTTTACTTTTGAATGATTTATTGGTGTTGCTTTAAGTGTTCATAAAGTTTGTATACCAGATCTTGTCTTCTCTCTTGCACATGTTAAAAATTTATCAATTATCTTGCAGATTGTTATTGTTATAATTCCTCTTGTTATGGAGTTAACATACATGTTACAGAACTCCTCTTGGCAATTTTTTCAGTATTTTAAGTGGAAAAACTACCTGAAAAGAATCAACGGACAGGGAGTAAGTTAGGAGAAAAAAAAAAATCTCAGTATGTCTCAATAACTGTTTAAAGAACCACGATAGATATATTTATTTTCAGAAAATCACTTTCAGGTCTCCTGTCTTTTCACATTCTCTGGGTTAAACTGCTTTTACCATTGCTTCAGCAGTTTCTTTGAGAGGAACGCCTTGGGTCCCACAGAGTGTCTTGTTTGCAGAATGACTATTTTATGAATGCAGTGCTGAAAAAGCAGCACTGTATTCATAAAGTAAAGTAGACCGGTCAAAGCCTATCCAATCATCTGAGCTTATAAATTTTGTCAACAGTTCAGAGGATGTTTATAATCTTTTTTTCTTATGAGGAAAGGAGTTCTACAGCCTCTAAACTTATTGTTTCCTTTTTGATTTGGAATCCTACAGAAAATGAATTCTTCACAGTAGCAAACAGGGACAAAATATGTATTCATGTAAATATGTAGCTGGTGTCTGGTAAGAGGAAGCTCTTAGACTTGGCACGTTGATCCTTTTCATTTGCTTATGTGGCTTTTTTTATACCAGAGCATCTTGCATCTGATTCTATAACTTCAATATAGAGTTAAAATGACGTAAACAGCTTCTGTGAAAATCCGTGGCTATTCATGAGACATGCCCTGCACAGAACACAGTCTGTTTGCCTGGGATGGCCAGGATAACTGCCAAGAACAAGCAAAAACTATTAAAATGAAACTCCTCAGAAGCAGCTTGGTTAAACACAGTTCATGCAGTAGCTAAACACAAAGTGGACTGAGGCGTTGTACTCTTATCTCACTTTCTGAAAGGTGGGAAAAAATGCTTGCTTTTTGTCTTTTCCCTATGATCCTTAACTGACTTTAAATGACCGATTTACTGTGTGTTGTGAATGCCTGAACTACCTTCTGTGGAAGAACTGTCAGGAGCTCAGTCTGAACACTAAATGCAGCATTGCCGAGATGATCTGAAGCTTCTTCCATTTCCTTGCTCTCTGGAATCCTCTCTTGCCATCAGTCAATCATCCTCTGAGTGTGGTTTATTTACAATTTCTTCTTTCTTAGTACACCCAAACTGTGCTCAAATCTTGAAATCCTGCTTGTATTTCCAAAATCATACTTCTTCCTTTTTTTTTTTTTTGTTTTTTTTTCTGCTCTGACTCTATCGGTTCACAGCTCAGTTTGTGAAATCTACTTTTGACTTTTGTGACAATGAAATATACTCATCATCTTCCTTTCCCCTAAAAGGTTATGAAACATAATTGCTATTATAATTTACATTCCCATCACTTTACAATAACAAATACCTTCTTTCAAATGAAATCATTTGTTCCTTGTTTATTTTGCCATGATCCTTCTTTAATGCACTGTACAGTGTAGCCTCTTGTCCCTTACCGTTGCTCTGCTTTGATTTTATTTTTTTTAACTGTTCATCTTTGAATTCCCTTTTGTCTTTCTTGTCGTTGCGTTTTGTTCTGTTCCTTTTATACAGATTGCCTACACTAAAATTAATAGCATTCAACTCACTATCTTTTTCAAGTATGTTTCTAGATTACGTCCCTGACTGTTAGGATCTGAAAGAATAGAAAAAGAATTATTGAAATAATTTTACTTTTCAAATACCATCATTAATAAATAGGAATTGTGACTAGAATTCTTACTATTTATTTGTTGGTTTTCTGTTAATTTTATTGATATTATTGGTAATTACTGTATATCCTTTTCATTAAGACTTCAGCAATAAGATTACTGGGGAAACTTTGTAAACTAAAAATTTTAAAACTAGATAGGATTCTTCAGATCTTCCCATTCTAATATACATAATCTGCTATAAAACTGAGTGAACAGATGTATTAAAAGTCTCAAATTACACTTTTTTCCCATTTATGTGAGTATCTTCAGTAATGATTCAGATGAGGAACTAGCTCTGTTGTCATTAAGTACTGCATAGTTATAGTATTGTAGCACTGCAGTGTGATCGTTTTACACCATGAAATAGTTTAAAGGTAAAGCAAATACAAAGTCCAGGCATAATGAACTTTGAAAAGCATCTAAATGAGATAGATACAACTGGGAAAAGTTTTTTTCTTAGTCAAGAACTTCAAAGTTTATGAAAAGCACATATGGAGAACGTCAGATGAGGGTTGTGGGTATGGCGGGGTGGGTTTAGCAAACCATTGTCTTCCTTTTGATTCAGAAGATAATGGTTTCTGTTGCCATTATTTTTTTCTGCTGAGTTTTTGTTTTAATTTCTTGAAAGTATTGCACATATCAAGAAAGAAAACCGACTTCTGTGGTTTTAAAGAATCATTTTGATAGTTAATTCTAAAGTCATTATGTTCACCTGTAGTATAATTCTTCTATGCTACAAAAAATATTAATTCATCTGCTTTGGGGCAGGAGAAGGGAGAGTGAACAAGACCAATGCCTGATCACTGAAGCTAGCTTGTGTTAGAGCTGTGTTGCAGCTATGGTGATGAGCAGGTGAACTCTGAGTCATGAGCTGTTGCCACAGGGAAGTGTATATGACCTGCCAAAAGAGAGGACTCTGCTTCCTACAAAATTAGCCCTTGCCAAAGAGACCAAGGCATGTGCTCAGACTTGGTCCTGGAACTCATGCTGTCTCCAAAAATATGCCAGTACCTCTTACAAGATTTGCATCTTGCTTTTATTGCGTTAGATAGATTTTTTTTTTTTTTAATTCTTGGATTTGGTTGGATGAAGAATTTTAACAATTACTCGTTAATGTAGATAAAGTTATATTCTCAGAATATTGGAAAAACTGTTGCTGCTATAAAGTGATTAAATTTGTGAATATCCTCATTAAGCTACAATTGTTTTGCCATTAGTTATTGCATATTTTCCTTCTGTATTTTTTCAGGGCAAGTTTGCATGCCATCAAGTAACAAGACAGTGCTTTGAGACTTGCTATAGTTTAAGCCTGCTGGTTTGTCCCTTTGTTTTACTGGGTGAACTGCAGAATGTAAATGGAGTATCATAGGGGATCTTTGGAGGACTTACTTCACTGCTTTGAAATTGGAAAATATGTTCCAGGAGCTCACCTTTTCCCTGCTGCTCTAGGATACTTGGGGCTTTCTCAAGACTTTGCACTAGGAGACCTGAGATGCTAAGTTATTACGTATGATCACTGTTATGGAGCACAGAATCACATAAGCTGGAAAGGACTTGGAAAGGAGACCGAGACTAGAGTCCAACCCCCTGCTCAAAGAAGCTTTGAGGTCAGCCAGGTTGCCCAGGACTTTATCTGTTTGGGTCTTCATGCCCTACCTGGGCAGAGGCTAGGCAAGCTTGCTTGACTGTCCTCAGAGTGAAAAAACTTTTCTCTATAGCCTGTCTCAATTTACATGAGTTGTCCCTTGTCTCCCTGCAGTGGAGCACTGTGAAGAGCCTCGCTGTCATCTTGATATGCTCCCCACTGTAGTTGAGGGGCTGCTGTTAGGTAACCCCAAAGCCTTCCCATCTCCAAACTGATCGAGTCCAGCTTCCCCAGACGCTCCCCACAGGTAGAATGCTCTAGTCTTGGCCAACTTGGTGGCCCCTTCTGAGCTCCCCCCGTTAGACAATGTCTCTTGTATCACCATTTGCTTAAGAGGCCAACTGGATTGCAGGTTAAACAAAACAAAACAAAATTATGTTGAGAACATTTCATAGACAGGTCTTGACTTTCTACAGCATGTCATCATTCCCTTGCCATTCAAAATGTCCTGATTTGCAATGGAAATTGTTTCATGCTTCCTAACGAGAAAGTAGTTATTTTTAAACACCACCACCACAGTTTATACCATGTTTGTGTCTGTTCTACCATTACAGTCATGTGTCATAGACCCTGCAAGAACCCCATAAAATGGTGCAGTTTGGTGGGGTGTTTAGGTTTTTTCCATGTCAGTCAACTTTCAGGGTTTCTGCGAAAATTTTCATTCTGGTTTTTTGTTCTGTAACTTCATGAAACTTGAAACAATCAGTATGGAATAATGTAATCTTCCTGCTAAAATAAAATTTCAGAAAAATAAACAATAGGACAGAGCAGGGCAAAAAACTTTTAGCTTTCCAGAATGATTGCTTATAGGAAGCTGATAACTTGGAAATATCTTTCTCTTGTAGTTCCAGTTTTAAATCACACCTGTTAAAAAAAACCCAAACCAACATTAGTATTGTTGTTTTTTAATATTTCTAGGAATTGTTCTTTATATTTATTTATTCTTTTTACATTACTCCTCATTCCCCAGATTCCCTCAAAAAATGCAAGATCAGGGTATTGTGAAAGTCTCGGTTGTTTACAGTGCTATTAAAAAAGTGTAAAAGATTCAGGAAACTTCTTTTTTGTTGACAGCTGTGTGGTGGATATGTGTGATTTGTGATGGTTAGTCACATACATAGAATACATAGAATTATTTTACCTCCTTTATCAAAAACAAAGGCTTGCTTCTCATTTTTCAAACAGCTCAACGTGTCCAACATGTCTATTGATTGCAGAACCTGGATTCATCTTTTTCTTCCCCAAAACACAGTTAATCAAAATACATTTCATAGTTGCTTCTGACAAATAGAAGCTTTACAGAAAGAAACTTCCATGGTTTTGTCTAAATAGACGAGAGGTGCAGCACTTTGTGTCATCAGCATTTCCTCTAAATTGTCTTGGTTTGACTAAGTTGTCTCCTAGACCTCCCTTAAATGAATTTGCAATCATGAAGATATCTAAAGAACAGAAACATCTAAAGAATTGGAAGCCTTGACAAATGTAATCTAGTCCTTGTAGGAAGATGCCGGTCTCTATCCATTCAGGCTGCAGCCACAACAGCCCACCGTTTGCACACGTACCATATTGTAGCAACCCAGAAAGTACAAATTGCATTTTCTAAATGGTAGAGAGATGATTTCCAGCAGAAACATTCATGGCTGTTTCTGTTGAGGGTATATTCTCCTTATTTGATAAATGGACTATGCGGATTGGTTAATCCTGAAATTCTGATACTATTGGTTTTCTGCATGTGTGTGACAGGTGTGGAAGTAATGGTCTAAATTTTGTCAAATACTTAACATGAGTTGTTTTATCTTGTGAATAGTTTTAGTATTTAAACTCTTAATTATGTGTTAGTAATCTTTTCAAGTGGATTTTATACATCAAAATTCTGAAGTTTAGTCTTTGGGCTGCATCACACTTACGTGTATCTCGTCTTTCTTGTGAGAAGAGGAGCTTTGCAGTTGTATAGCAGTGGAACTTAGGACAGGTGCATGCACACATCAAACGTAGAATGACATTGTAGTACAAAAATATACTTTTATTGAAAAAGTTTTACTTTTCTTTCTAATAATACTATCCCCAAATATTTTGCTTATCTCATCTGATACCCCCACTGTATAGAGAGAAGGAACATTAGGAGTGCTATTACTTGAGTCTTGGTGATATCCATATTACCTTTCACAGAAAAAAAATAGGCAATATTCAAATTTGGTTTTGCAGCAATTTCAGTAATAGAAGAATACTAACCGCATTTGCTTAAACAGGAGTTCAGTACTAGCAAAGATAAGACTGAAAGAAGCATTTCTGATACAAGTAAAGAAATTTGACATGGTAAATGAACGTGCTGTCAGATAAAATGAAGCAATTTACAGGCAGCAATTTGCTGCTCTAGTCCTGATTAGATATGGAAGTGTGGAGTTCATATTTTCCTTCCGGGGCTTATGTGATAATACCAGAATTTAATTTCACTTAAAAGAACATGTAAAATTCTGTAATCAATGGAACTATGGTACACAAAGAAAAAAGTCTCTGCAAAATAGTGATATATTCAGAGAAAGGAGTCAGTGGGTGGTAACTGGTTTCTGTCTTCAGAAATTGCTACAACTATGCAAATCAAAAGTATATCATGAAAGCAAAAGTTTAAGTTATAACACTCTATTTCTAAAAAAATAAAATAAATATTTTGTAAATACTGTTAAGCAACTTCTAATCCAGAGACTCTAGATATGATTTATGTATAAATTGAAAATTCGGGGAGCACTGCCTGGATTTTAAGATGCCAAAAAGCAGGCTTTTCTCATGAGAGCAAAATACATATCCAATGCATTTGATAAAATTTCCTCAGGTCTAAATGTAGTAATGCTGTAGCAAGGACTTCGTGTCCATTTAGAAGAGCATAAGGAGTTGGATGACAGGGTGCTTAACTATTATTTTTTCCTTTGTCTGCTTCTCAGAAGCTGGCAACATGATGGTTTGTGGCCATCTAGTGGTGAACCATTTTGAAGACACCAGCCTCATTCAGAATTGTAATAAACCAGTCCTCTAGCTTTGCTGTGCAAAAACTGAATTACTGCACACTTTTGGAGAAAAAAGAATTCTGTACACCTTTTCCTATTCTGCACTAGTAGTGTTTGTTATGGGAGGATAACATCTGTGAAGATGACAAAACCATTTTTGATGTTTACTGTTACTTTTTGGCAACCAATTTTAATGTGTGTGGGAGGTTCATTTTATTCTGTAAATTTTTAATGTCTAAGTCCCTAGTAGCAAAGTAATGTATTTATTTCTTAGGCATTCATTTGCAAATTTTATAAATTGGATGCTTCCAAGATACAAAATATTTTCTAAAATGTCTTTGATTATACATCAATTCTGAAAGCAATTCATATTCCTTGTTTTCTGTGACTCATGAGAAATTTGACAAGTAGAATGGTGGTTCTCCTACTAAAGTTCTTATTACTAAATTGCCTTGGTAATAATGTTTTTCTAGTATTTTTTTCTGAGCAATGTTTTTAAGATGTCATGAGAAAATTATTCTGGCGTAAGCAGAAGAGATTATAAGCATCATTAGGAAACAGCAGTAAAAGAACTATGCCAAGTCACATCTTGGATGAGATGGGTCAGCATGGTTCATGAGACCTGGTCGACTTTTAACATCTGCTAAGTCCCTAACAATTGGAAAACTGAAATTTTGTTTGTATTAGAGAAATAATTCAATAAGCATATTAATAGCAAATGCAAGCATTTGTATTTCTTATTCTCATTAGATAATAGCAAAAATCTGAAAATTTGGTGGTTCTAGGTATTGGGGTTTTCCCTTAATTGGTAAAATGGATTTTACAATGATTTTGCTTTTATCTTTTGTTCCTTTCATCAAAGTGTCATTTTTTCATATCTGACCATTCCAACTAGCAGTTCCTTGAATTTTCATGATGTTGACGTAGACTTCCACTTTTTTTTTTAATTGCTGTAGATGTTTCTTTTGTTTAATTTGTAGATTGCACCAAGGTGACAGATAAGCATAATACAGTAAAACTTATTTATACTCACTATCCAGCATGCCACCATCCATCCATTAACATTGAACATTGCATCAGGATGGTATTGGGTTAATGAATGTAATGGTTTGTTTCATTTTCAGGTATTTGGAGTGGATGACAGCCAGGATTATAATAGGCCTGTTATCAACGAGAACCAGAAAGATTTAGTAAAAGATTGGGCTATAAATTCTGCTACAGTAGTGCTGGAAGAAAAAAGACCACTGAGTACAACTGGATTTCTTGACACAGAGGTAGAATTTAATTTTTGACGGTCTTCTTTTTTCTTCCACTAAAAGAGAGCACTAAGAACTGACCAGTAAGTGTTAAACAGGAAACAAAATCTTGCCTGGAAAAGATTAACTCAGATCTATAAGTATTTTATTTCTCCTAGGCCTCTATTGCATTGTCAAAGCTTCTCTGTCAGAGACAGGCACATTACTTTGCGGAGGTGTTTTAAAACTTGGCTACCTTTCTATGTGCACTAACACCAGTGTATTGGAAATGTAGCAGAAGTTTCCTTGCCACAACATAACTTTGCACAGTATACACGTCATGTAAGTTCTGCAGAGGAAAAGCTGATCATGTTTTATAGCCCAAAGCAAGTAACTATATTAAAATTCAGAAATAAGATGTATGCATTTAATGCATGTTACAAAGTCAGCTAGGAAAAAAAATGGTGGATAATACTTTTCAGATTTTTTCTCTGAAGCCAGAGGACTTTAGGTTTTTACATTTGCAGTTTAAGTTCTCCAGTGAGGTGCCACTCAGCACAAGTCACTTACGTTAGTTCATTCCGATGCAGTATAACTTAATCAGTTGGTGAAAGGTTAAACAGAGGAAAATGCCTGGCTTTATATATGACTTAGAACATGTACACAAGCTAGATATTGATCATATTTCATATTGAAATCTTGGGAGACATTCTGATATCAGTGTGATGGATACTAGCTTGAAATGTATCTGGAACAGAACAGGATCACAATGGAGCAGAATCAACTGGTAACAGCAATGAAGCACATAACACTTCTACTTCCCTTGGTAAACTGTTTCTGAAGCATGATCCTGTAATTTAATGAACTTTATAAATAAGCAATTTTTTTTTAATGTATCAAGAGCTTAAAGTGTTGCTTAGTGTTCCTGCCATGCAAATACATTGATTTTAGTATTTACAAATCTGTTTCTCCTAGAGGTATGTTTTATCATGGTTGTATTTTAGCTACTGTGAAGTTTTGAGACACTAAGTATGTCACTGTGACTAGATTAGTATCTTTGACTAATTTCTCTAAGGTTACAGCTTCAAGTGAAGTATTACCACACAGCATAGGTATATCCTGCAGAAGATTTTTCACCTTGCTTCTTTGCACAAATCTATAACCACATTCTTTCTTTTTTTTTTTTTTTTTAGGCCTTTTGCAGCACTCAGCTCTTTCATGCCTTATCAGTTTTCAAGAGTATTGATATTTTTCCACTTTTATAATTCCACATGCAGAAGAAGAATAAGTGATTTATTTTATGAAAATAATTGGGCTTTTCAGGTGTCAATTTTGCAAATAAAAGGCTTTGTTTTTACAAGAGTGAGACTACTTCTGCAATCATACAGCAGGTCTAAGAAACCTTCTGGCAATGACATACTAAAACTCACTTTGATTTAGGTTGAAATTACAAGAATTATGCTGTTTTATTACTGTGACTGCTTTGCTGCATTAAAAGGTCTTTATATAGTGGGAGAGAATAGGTTATTAGCATAATTTAAAATATTATTACAAGGCATGATGATGGGGAAAAATGAAAATTATTCGGTAAGTCAAGGAGCAAAACTGACATAAGCAACGTGGATAAAAGATTAGTGTGAGAAGAGTTGAGGACAGATGAAGGTGGAAGAAAGCTTACTAGAGAAAGTTAAAAGTCGAAGTTGGTTGATAGATATGTAGAAGTAAAAGAGAAGCTAGTTCAGAAAATTTGAGGTGTGTTTTATAGGGAAATAATGGGAAAACAATCATGAGGATAACTACTGAGAGAAGATTGTTACATTTAAAGTCTTACTACCAAAACTTGCACTCAGTTTGTTTTGTCAGTAGGGAAGGGAGAGGCAAATGTGTTTGATTTGTAAAGTATGTGGGTCATGTTCCCATATACAAACTTTTCTGTGTGTGGGTTTTGGAAGACTTACTGCATTACTGAGCTGCAGATCATACGTTTATAAACCTTATTGAAGATCTTGGCTAAATAGTCAGGTAACATCAGGGTAGCTCAGTGTTCCAGTTTTCCATCCACTCAGATTGTGGGTGGACCTTATTCCGGCTCCATCACAGTTATTCCTGTAGATGATTTAGCAGAATTAGGTGAATTCAGAACATGATTGGCATAGAAAAAGCAAAGAATAAAAATCTAAGATATTTCTAGTCAAGAAGATGGAAAAGATGGCCTGGGAAATTATAAAGATTTTATAAAAACAGTTTTACAGAATAGTGTGTGTTAGAAGACACCTCTGGAGACCGTCTAGTCCAACCATGCTGCCAAGGCAGGACAGGATCGTTTAGAGTCACTTTGGGGGTTAAAAGCTTATTCTGAACTTAAATTTAGCTGTACAGGGCTTGTGAAGTATCATGAATAAAATGCTTGGAAATGCTTTCCTTGTTAATGGAATTCTCAGCTTTTTCTTTGATACAACAGTCTTTAAGTACTTTGGAGTAGTGTGTCATAAATAAAATAAAATGCAGAGTGAGTGTCTTGACAGAGTTGGCCTGAGCCTGAGTGCACTGGTTCTTGCCGTTTCAATGATTACATGTAGGCAATGAAAATACTAAATCCATCTATTTAAAATATTTAAATGTTTTTATTTTCTGTATTATAAGCTGCCACTTCCCAACCAAGGTAAGTGAGATTTAAGAACAAAAAATCAGTAAATAGAGAACAAAGAGAATATTATTGTTGTTGCTATTATTATTTGTTCTCACCATATGAGCTTGGTTAATAAAAATACTGCAGGTATTGGGCTATAATTTATCCATCCAGTTTCCATTTAATTTTCAGTGATCAGTTGTCTGTGCTAAACACAGTTCTTAAATAATGGTTTATCAACACTGTGTTTGATATGCTTCTGGGTTTTGGCTGGTTTGGGATTTGTTTGGGGTTTTTAAAATTTTTTGTAAGACTAAAGCTCAAAAACCTGGTTCTTAATCTCCAGGGTCATCAGTGCCATTGACTACAATGTTCCTCTTGCTGTTTTGAGTGCCTACTTTGTCTTCCCCACTGAAGATCAGATGAATAATACTACTGACATTCTGAATATTTAATAATTTCATTCATGTAAATATTTGCTATATTGTTTCTTAGAAGAGGAGTATTTAGAGGCTGTATTTTCCTTTTGTTTGTCCTCTCAAATTACTGTAATTTCCTGTCCTGTAGAACAATCCATTTAGTTTGAAGTTTGATACTTACTTTTTGTTTGAACTTAGATGCTATACTGAAATGTAGGCTGATGTATTACCAATATCATAGGGTTGTGAAAAGGCAAATTGGACCCTTGGATACCCAGGAAATGTATTACCAGCAGAAAAGGGCAGTGTTATCCCCACAGTGAAGTTTCCCTGTAATAGTAGCACTAGAATTGTTACCATTCTTGGTCAGGAAGGGTGGATACAAGTCTAGAGAAGGTACAAAGAAGTCTACTCAGATAGTTACAGAAATGGAGATTTACCTAACAATGCTGTTCAATTAGTCTCACAAAGTAATAGCTGAGATGGGTACAATTGCTGGGTTTTCATGTATAAAGGGAGTAAGTGTAACAGAAGAAAAAATTAACTGTTTAAGATGGGTGTCAGTGTTGTTCCAGGAATAACTTGAAGATATTGACTGTAGATAAATCTTGTATGGAAATGTGTAAAAAGATCATCACCACGGAAGAATATGGTTCTGAAGCAGATAGCGTGAGGAGGGAAGAACTGCTTTCAAGACAGCAATTTATGAATAGATGACATAATATGTTTCTTACAACTTGAACTGACAGGAGTTATGTGTCTGAAAAGACATTTTATGTTTTTTTTTAGTTTTATTCACCTTGTTGAAATTTATTTTAAAAAACCTGTTATTCTGCTCTGAAATGCCAAGAACTGGAGATGCTTTCAGGTGTAATGTGGGTGCACTGGGGATTTTTTTCAGATGTGGAACCTGAAGCCCTAAATCTTCAGGCTGAATAGTAAGTCCACAGAAATCCATTGGTACATTTTCCAAAGAATTATTACTCCTATTGCCTTTGTATGTGCGATAAGCATAAGAGAAAGCAGATTTAACATGGAGGTAAAAGGCTGGTATCTCCTAGGTAAACCCAGCTTTTCTGAAAGACAAGGAAATTCTTTTTGGTATTCAAGAGATTTGAAGGATTGCTTTCTTTGATGCCTTAGGTTTTAACTTCCATATTTTTCAAATCCTGTACTGCCTAGTGTGTAACTGAAGTTTCTTGTGGCCTGTTAGCAGCTGTTCTCTCATGCTGGTTAGACATAGCAAGTCTCTCTAGGTTTGCTCTCCAAGGACACCTAGATTGTACCAGGCCCCAAAATGTGTAAACTAAAGCCTTGAGAGGAGGGGCAAACTTGGGGTAATTACATCATGAACTGAGGTTATAATTGGAGAATTAATCCTGGTATGCAAATAGACCAAACTTATAAAAGTGTGAAGAACCCGTGACCCAGGGTCCATCTTGGGTGTAGCCTTTAGACTGCCCAGGGTGTACCTTTGAAGGCCCTTCAAATAAATACCTACCTTTATTCTCTTATTCTTGTCTAGCCTCTGTTTTTAGGTGGCCACCTCAAGGCATCATCTTGAGAGCCTGTAAGATGCAAATTGATATGGGTTATAGGAAGAACATTAGGATAACCAAACGTGACTTTTTAGATAAATGTTTTGTAAACCTTACACGTTGTGGATGTGCTTAAACTACTATGAAAAGAAACTGCATCTTTTTATTGTTGTTTATGCTTGTATACACAGAGCTGACAAAGCACACATTTACATTCACTGTTACGTAGAAAACATTTTTTGGCAGTGTAATTACATTCAGAGAAAAATAATTTTATCATATTGCTTTGCTGCAGTTAATCTGCAAAGTCTTAATATGTTTCTCCATTGTGACGTAGAATTCAGATTTCTGACACATATCCATATCTCTGAAATTGGTTAGATGGTACAGAAGGAACTAGTTGAAGTTTTCTGTAGCAAAGATGATTGGGACATCTATCGTGTTTGGATTTGGCTATACTGGTGCAGACAGGAAAAGAAAGTGCAGTGATAGGAAAGAAAAATGAGGGTTCAGTAGTTGTCAGTTCATAAATGCTGTGTGTTTTTTGTAATATTCTTACTGGCACCTTGCATTGTCTTCAGAAATGCCCATAAGTAACAGAAGCATTGAATTGCCTTCCTTTGCTGTTGTTCGACTTGAATTTTTTAACATTTTGATTCTAAAAAATAAATTCAAAATATGGAAATTTGTATAGTAGTTCAAACAAATTATCTGCTGCATCTGCGATTTACTACATTCATGATATTCTGGAAGAGATTTGTTACGGTGCACTTGTTTGCATTAATCAGGAGAAATTCAAGATCCTAAAT
The DNA here is from genome assembly GCA_013397865.1 of Struthidea cinerea. NCBI lineage: Eukaryota > Metazoa > Chordata > Aves > Passeriformes > Corcoracidae > Struthidea > Struthidea cinerea. The sequence continues at coordinate 261,209 of VZTI01010902.1, read as the reverse complement.
TCAAGCTTTTCAAATGTCTGAGTAACTTTTAATTTGAAAGAAGTTGTCATATAATAGGTGACATTGTTCACCATTCTATTTCTGCTAAATAAATTTTATAAAATGTATAATGTTGTTTCCTGGTGAAAGACTAGAACCCAAGAGTGGTCAAGGCATTAGGCAAAAACCAGCATTTTGAATAGTGTGTGAAGATTTGAAGATGCAGCAGAGCTGGTGACATTTTTTGGAGATGTAAGCAAGAGAGACTGTAATATATTTGATATGACAGTAACATTGCACTGTATTTAGAAATCAGGTCTTGAAAAAAATATGCTGTAGTAACACAAGAAGATGGTTGAATTCTATGCTTTTCTTACATTTTAAAAATTTTCAAGATTTCAAAAGGCTTGCCATCAAGAAACTAAATTAATTTCCTTTCTGGTTTAGCTGCAAAAAAATTGTAAAATACTGATGACATTGACTTCATTGTTACTCAGTAGGATGGTTTAAAACTAATCTTTGCTTCTTTTTTTGTTTAGGCCAAACAAATAATCTGAGCTTCCTTTCCTTTCCATCATAAGTTATCTTACTCTTTCAGTCCTTAAGGTAGTCTTTCTGTAATGAAGTAAATACAATATTTCATCTGGCCAAGAGGGTCTTCTAAACCGGTAAAATGTCACTTTCTTGTCTTCCTGAAGCACATTTTAAATTTTTTAACACACCCCTGCACCCCACATTCTTTTCCTGCACTTCTGAGCTGAGGACTGAAATAACCTGATCTTAGAACTAGCACATGTTCTGATATATTTTATATAGGTTCTGATGTTTAAAAGTTCACTGCACTAGGAATTGTTGTTTCTTTGGTACTGATTCTGCAGCCGTATAGGTTTTGTTTGTTTGTTTGCCATTGTAGAGCTGGGGACTCTAAAATTTATTGAGGTAAACTATTTTTTTCAACATCCTCCAGGAAAATAATGTCTGACATATCTATTCAGGAAAAACCTGGAAAGATGGCATGGTTTTTATCAAACAGTTATAATTTTTCTTCTGCTTTTTTTTTCTTTCTTAGGAAGGTTCTACTAACGCTGGAGGTAAACGATGGGTATCGCAGTGGGCCAGTTTGGCTGCTAATCACACACGTCATGACCAAGAGGACATGAGATTGGAGTCCTTGGTGCCTGCTCCATTAGAAAATGGTATTAAAAACTATTCTTGTTGTCATAATATATGCTGAAAAAACCTGTGAAAGGGAGAAAAGAATGATTATGTGCTGTACTTGATCAGCATTTTTACTCCTAATGCCTCATTTTTACATTAAATTCTTCTGTTTCATTGAGCAGAAAGAGTGTAAAAACAAGCTCAGCAGTAGTGGTGTCTAGCATGGCAATTGAGTGCCAATATTACACTGAATGTTACTGAAACAGGAGAGTTCATAAAAATTTTAATATTAGAGAAACTTTCACTTAAATACAGTTTGGGTTGGTCTGCACAGTTGTATGTTTCTTTCCTTACATCTTTATTAGTCTAAATTGGACTTCAGTGTAATGATTAGTAAACAATCCAACCTGAGAGACTTCAGCTGAAGCATAGCACCCTTCCTTATCTTGGAAATACAGAAGACCTTTTATATTTCTTGAAAAACCCTGAAACCTTCTCCTTAGCAATGAACAACTTTATCTCCCTTTCTTGTGAGTGCCAGATGTTCAGGCTCTGTTTCTCCATAGTTTAATAATTCACATTTCTGGTTTTTAAATGGTTTATTCTTTAACATCTGCACTCTTGACTATAAACAAGTTACTTACGTTGCTTCTTTTCTGCTTTTTTCTTCCCGCCAATTTCACTTTAGAGGTTGTGATCATCTTTGGGAGAAGTTTTAAAAAGAAGTTTTGCTTTTGATGTTGAATGATGCAAACTTCTGCATCAATGCATGGCAGAATTCTTGCCAGTCACTGCTGCTTTTTTTGTAGCTTTTCCTCCCCTCGTAAGCATTGAACTTTGCCTAGGATACTAGAAATCAAAGGAGGTAGAAAGGGAAAAAATTTAATTATCCGATATGGAATAACGGAAATCAAGAGAAAATTTTGCACTATTTGAAAGGATTGGGTGTGTACATACTGAGCACTTAAAATCCTAGCTATTGAGACTGATCCTTTGTTTGGTTAATTAGGAGCTGTGGTGATCTTTTGTTATCTGTATTGTTTTAAATGGTCACTTTCAGATGAGGCACTACCTAGGATCTTCTTTGGAGACATAAAGGCTTCTTTTACCACTATAAGAACTAAGAGAGAAAGTGAAGCAACTACTGTGTAGTGCATACCCATACTGCAAGAAATCTAAAATACTAAAAGGCAACTAAAATACTAAAAGGCAACTAAAGCATTCAAGCACCAAAGGTGTAATAAAAATTTTGTATATACGTCTAAAAACCAATTCACAAAATATTTCTTGTTGACTTAGATGCCTGTATCTTCTTTAGAAATCTTAGTATTTAAACTTCACATCACACAATGTAGCCAAATAGGGTGCTGAACAACTCCATGCCTTTTTTTTTACTTAAGGCTGTTTGAAATTCACCAAGAAGCAAGTTACATGCTTATATATGTATGAAATACTTGATCTGGTAGGTGTGTCTGAGAGAAGTCAATCTTCACTGATGACAAGCATATTGATTTTCATTAAACCTTCAATTTGGCTCATAATTTTCAAGGAAAAATACAATCCTGGAATTAGAAAACCTTTCTTAGATTTCAGAGGTACTTACTGCTTCTCAAATCAGTGTCTTAACATAGATTATAGAAAAAAAAGCTGTGAGTTCTTTTGCATTCTTCATCAAAGGTGTGACACTGCAAAGAGAAAAACAGATTGAAGAGCATGGATAGAAAGTAGCAGGTATACATACAGCATGATTGTTGATATTCAATTACTTGCTTGGCGGATTCTTGCAGAGCGAGAAACCCTATACTCCAGTTCATATTCCTGGAGCAACCAATGTTGGTGGCAAGCCATGATAGGAAATCCCAACAGGGTATACAGAACAGTTGTTTATAGATCTCTCCTGGCAAAAAGGAAATTGACAGATGTGTGTTACTAAGTGTGTCACATTATATTGCAACAGCTGACAAATCAACTGCAAAAAGAATTTTTTCTATGCAAATATTCAAAGGCAGAGCAATTCATAGAGCAGTTTCTATCACCTTTGAGTAATAAAGGCTTGTTTCTGACAGCACAACTGCTGTGTCTGTTAAGTGAGCAAGGAGGGCACAGTCATCATCACTGTGGAAAAGTAAAGTTTGGTTTCTAAAACAGTTATTCCTTGCAACAGTCCATGGGATGGCCATGCTTTTCTGCCTAAAGAGCATTCTGTGTGCACTAAGAGTTCAGTGAAAGTGCTTTAGCAGTAGTACTGCATTCTTTTGATGCTTTGTATACATTTTCTATACATTTTTATACTACAGTGTCTTGTTTGGGATAAAAACATTATTTTTGCTTTCTCAGCCATAGTAAGTTCTTTATTCATGAGTGGGGCTTTTCAATATTGCTGAAAAGTGTCTCCCAGCACTGCAGATTCTTGCCCGAGTGAGGCGAGGTCTCGCAGGGAAAGGCTGTGGTCTGTCCGTGAGACAGACCTCGAGCTGTGGAACGGGCAAGTAGGGAGGAAGAAGGAGCATCTTAGTCTTTTTGGTAGTTTTGAAATCTGGTCATAAAGGTGTTTAGGAATGTAAGACTTGCTTTCCACTTCCTTGTAATGGTGTGCTGATTGATAGAACAGGGATTTCTTACCTATTCTAACCTACTGTGGGATTTTAAAAACTTTGTGTATGTGCTCCAGCTGGCTGAAAGAGTTCATTAAATGTTTTCAACCTATACTTGTCTAAATATAATTGATCTTGCCATAGAACAGCAGGATGGACTGATGACTTTTTCAGTTCTGTTTTATGTTGTATTATCCTTATGCAGTCTTAAACATTTAATTTTTCTATTTGCTTTGCTGTCGAATGTCTTCTCAAATATTTTTTTCTCTTTCATTTTTAGACACAGACATCAGTGAGTCTGGTATTTCTGTGAGGAGTGCTGGTTCAGCTGCTTCTATGACCAGCCAAGGAGAGCGAAAGAGGAGGACACTTCCACAGCTTCCCATAGAGGAGAAAGTGAATGAAAACTCAAAAACAAAAACTGTATCTCATCAGAGGTCAGAAATAGGTGAAAAGCAAGACACTGAACTTCAGGAGAAAGAAACTCCAGCTCGTCCTTCAGATGCTAAGTCAAGCAGAACAATGAATGGTCTTTCACCCAAAGCTACTGGAGACAAAGTTTTTTCTTTTCCCAGCTCTTCTAGCAAAGAGAGAGTTGAAACTGGCAGAGAAACTTCTGTGGTGAAACAAGCTTTAGCAAAAATTCAACAACAAGAAAGAAAGGAGCAAGGACACTGGACACCCTCAAAATTATCCTCTACAAAATCTGCTGCAAACCAGGTTGAGAAAGGTAGGGAGGAGATTGTTATGTCACCCAAAACTTTGGATAATCAAGACAATGCTCCTGGACATGTTACAGATAAAGCAGAAATTAAGTTGGTGCAGACTGAGGGAAAAAGAAGAAAGAATGAGGAAATCATTAGAGGACAAAGTTCTAAAATACATGGAGGAGAAAAAAAGGAATCTTCAAAACCATTAGTGAGGCAAGGTAGCTTTACTATAGATAAGCCTAGCACAAATATACCTATAGAACTTATTCCTCACATTAATAAGCAAAGTGGTTCTGCTGCCCCTTTGGTATCTGCAAACAGGTTACGTGACAGAAGTGATTCGATGGACACCGATTCCAGTATAGATACAACACTCATTTTGAAAGACACAGAAGCTGTAATGGCTTTCCTTGAAGCTAAATTACGTGAAGAAAATAAAACTGATGAAGGTCCTGACACTCCTAGTTATAACAGAGATAATTCCATATCACCAGAATCAGACGTCGATACAGCCAGCACAATCAGTCTTGTTACTGGTGACACTGAAAGAAAATCCACGCAGAAGCGGAAGAGCTTTACAACCTTATATAAAGATAGATGTTCCACTGGTTCCCCTTCAAAGGATGTTTTAAAATCTTCTACAAGTGCCCGAGAAAAGATGGAAAAGAAAACTAAGAGTCGATCTTCAGAGGGTGGGTCTAGAGCTGACACTCGCAAAACTGTGCAGTCCAGTGGAAGAATGAGACAACCGTCAGTAGATTTAACAGATGATGACCAAACATCCAGTGTACCTCATTCTGCCATTTCTGATATCCTGTCATCTGACCAGGAAAACTATTCTGGAAAATCACATGGAAGAGTTCCTTTTGCCTCAGCAGATGAACTTTTACATTCCAAGATGGAAGGAAAGTCAGCTAAATCAAAATCCTCTCCTGTTGGACTTGGGCAGTCTAGTAAATCTACCACTCTTCCAAGACCTCGTCCCACAAGGACTTCTCTCTTGCGCAGAGCACGCCTTGGTGAAGTCTCAGACAGCGAGCTTGCTGATGCCGATAAGGCTTCAGTAGCTTCTGAAGTGTCCACTACAAGTTCTACATCAAAACCTCCATCAGGGAGGAGAAATATTTCCAGAATAGACTTACTCGCTCAACCTCGCAGAACTCGACTTGGCTCTTTATCCGCACGTAGTGATTCTGAGGCAACAATAACCAGAAGCACTGCCTCATCTCGTACCCCAGAAGCAATTATCAGAAGTGGTTCAAGGTTGCTCTCAGGAGGAGATAGCACTAAAGTTTCTGCTAGAACTCGAGCCAATAGCATTTCTCGACTTTCGGATTCAAAATCCAAATCCTTGGCTTCGGCGCACAATTCTCCCTCAGGTATGTGAGATTATTTGAAATAATTTTATACAATACTAGATGTTTTTAACGTGGATTTTTTTTTTAATTGTTTAAGAAAGAGCTCTTATGAAAGTGTTGACTTTTTGTTGATGCAGCCTTTTTCTTTGGAGTAAGAGGCTTCCATGGCCTCCTCTTGTGGAGGTTTCTCACTTAAAATCATAAAGACAAGAAATCGTAATCCTTTAACTCTTTGGATATGTTTTCATCTTGAAACTAGTAAAATGGAGCTGCATTGGAACAGTCAGATGTGTCAGCAATCATTTCCTTTAGTGCAAAAACAGAGCCAAGATCTCTTTGCTCAAGTCATGGTAGTAGAAGTTCAGAAGGTCAGCAACACTATTTACTACATAGAAGATACAATATTTATTTATAAGGTAGGCTTGTAAATAGACAATCAGAGATTTTTTTGATAAGAATAATAACAGTGAAGTAATGAATTGAAAAACTATGTGCTACCTAACTAAATATCATGAAGTAATTTCTATTAAAGGGTTGGCCTTATCTCGGATTATTTCCCATTCTCTGTTCCAAATAGTGGTAATTTATGATTTCATCATGATTTCCAAATCATGTTGATCTTCTTTGGTGTGGTGGTTACTCTACCTTGTCTTATTTGTGGAAGGAAAAATCTGTGCAAACTACGAATTTTAACTTACTATTCTGTCAGAAGTAAACATAACATTCTTATTGCAAGCAGTGTAAAAGCTGGTAGGTTTTTCAACAGCAATATTAAACTTATCAAAACAAAATGTGGTAATTATAAAAAAGTGAATTCTCATGTGGAATGAGTATCTAAAATAAATGCTTGCTTTTAGAATTGTCGTGCTACCAGCTTTGCCATATCTGCAGTCAATCCACAGTCTAAGAATAAAGTTAATAGAGTAGCTTCCAGTGTTTCCGCACATTGAAATTTTGCTACATCCTATTCAGACTTGGTATAAGCAACTGTGATACTTAATTTCCCACCCTCCTGCTGTCCTTCTGTTGTTTGTATATCATAAGTGGACCATGTCAGGATTCTTAACATTGTGTATTCCCTAGGTAGTTACTTTTGGCTGTGTCATTTATTAGCTGAATAGAAAATTCTGCTGAGATACAAATGAGGTGTTCGCTGAACTATAAAGTTGAAACTTTTTGATACTATGACAGGTGTCTACAAAGGTACCCACAATAGGTGACACTTCCAATAAAAATTCGGTCTTTCCTTTTGAGATATAATTGGAAATGTAGCATTTTTTCAATTTTAATCAAAATTCTGAATTGACAATGCAGCCTGAAAGGTGGCAACTCTAGGTTAAGGAAGTGTCAGTTAAGACTTCTATATGTTTATTTTAATAATGAATACTAGTTCACATTATGATATTGATTTTTGAATAGGTAAAGCCCAGATGTTATTTGTCGCTTCACTGCTTTTGTTTTTCACAAAACTCTATATGAATTTTGAGGTTTGTGTCCATGTGAAGTATTGCAGGCTTCCTAAACTTTTCCCAGGTTGCTGCGTTAAAGTGGTTTGCTGCTTCTGTTAAGGGGAGTGAGTGTATCTTTCTCTTCCCACTCTATTAGTCTATCACAGTTGTCTTTGCTAAATGTTCATTTACCTGTATCACACCGTCAGAGTTTATTGTAGCTTGTATAAAATACTGTGTTTTCAGAAGAAAAAAGGTGCCATCTTCTTATGGGTAGCTCAACATAATAATCTAGGTAATTAAAAAAAAAAATTGCTAGAAAAATCTGCAGTAGTAGTAGCTTCTGTCATATAAAATTTTACAGTTAATACATATCAAGGGAGAAGCCTATCAATGTAAAGGCTGAAATCTGAAAGCAATTAATAAAGCAGTCATATACTTTCAAAACAAAATCATTGCTAAATAAACCAATCAAGTCTTGTTACTATATAAGTAAAAAGCATTATTACTACTGTTTGTTTAGGATTTAGAGTTCTGAATTTTGTCTGTGTCAGTAACATTATAGTATATTTTTTTACTAGTTTGTTTAGATTAGGTACTTTAGATACTTTAGGAAAATCTGAATTGCTTTGAAAGTGGTGTAATTTTCTAGGGTGTATAGGAGTATATATATATATATATATATACACACATGCATCTCCTATTAGATATAGGCCACTTTTAATTCCTCGATTTGTTTCTAGAAGAGTAATAAATTTAATTTATTTTAGCTCTTTTGGAAAGCACTAATGAAGTGCTTGACAAAAGTGCCTCAACTGTTTGAATGTGTTTTACTTCAGGCATATTTAATCAAAGTGTAACAGGAATGGATTTTCTTCTCTCCCTGGACATAGAAAGACTGGAAAATGTATGATTATTACCAATATAGGTTTGGGGTTTTGTTTCCTTTACCAGAGGACTAGCTGCTCTCAAAATGTTAAATATGTTCCATGGGTTATCTCATCAGAGGTCAGTTAACATTACCACATTGTAGATCTCTAAACATTGGCAGCCTCTTAAATCCAGCCTACAAAGAGAAAGTTATTTCTGCACTTCCGAAATCAATGTTCAGACACACATACCTGTGAAAAGAGGGCAAGAATAAGATGTAGTTTCTGGATTTTTTTTATTGTCTCATACTTCATGTGGATGAATTGCAACATAATAGGATTAAAATAGTCAGAGCTAGCAGCAAGTCTGTAATTTCAAGAATCATTTTTAATCCTTGATGCAGTGAAGTATTGCTTACTTTTATATGAAAGGGCAAACAGATAAAGGGAACATTTTGGATGAGAATTGTCAGCCTTCAGGTGATTACCAGAGTGTTTCTGGGTTAGGAGGCTTGATAACTGACAACACTGCGAAGACACGTGAAGCAGAATTAGTAACTTTGTAGCACAAGCAGTGAAATGTCTGATCAAGGCACTGCATCATCAAACAGTAGACTGTGATCAATAAAAACAGAGACCAGAGACCTATTTTCACAATGAAGGAAAAGTGAAGATGCTGTTACAGAAGGAGCTATGTATGGGGAAAACAAACTGCAGGATCAGACCTAGCACAAAAGTGCTAAACTGCAACTGTGAAATTAAGTATTGAGTCAAAACAGAGAGACCTTGAGCAGCCAGTTGTGTTTGCCAGCTCTGCTGGCTTGCTGATGTAGCTGTCGTTGCAAATAGCTGGCAGATAGTTTGATCAAAGCTGTTGAGGTAACTGTGGGGGGAAAGAAATTGATAATGGAGAAAAAACAGCCCTTACCAAGTACATTTTAGTAGTAGGATCTTGCAAATGGATGCACCTTGAGAAGGCAATGCATCAATGAGAGTAGAATATTTTTTAAGGAATATATTCAATAACATTTCTTCTCAGATCTTTCTAAAGTGAGAGTATGTTGTCCAAATCACCAAACTTGCCAGCTTAATATGTTGTGAGGACATTTTACTTCTCACAGAGTAGTCACTAAATTAGGTTTGAACGCTGATTATTTTAGTCAGGGTTTTGGAGGATTTTCTAGTTAGTGGTACTGATATTCACAGTCTTTGGTGTCTGAGATAAGCAGCTGCACAACAGCTTTCAGAAATCTACATAAACTACGACATTTTGGGCCTGCATAATTTAAAGATAGTATTAAAAGCATATATGTGCAAATGTATAGCTACCTTAGTGGGAAACATGCTTGGATATTGCTTGTTGGGAATCATACAACTTTCAGATTTTACTGCTAGGCCTGCAATAACTTTTTCCTCATATTAATGAGAAACACATTGATAATATGTAATCCCCCAACATTTAAAGGCCTTAAAATTTAAGGGTCTTTAAAAATAGGGTTTTTATGATACTATGTAAATGATTGTTATTGATGTCATTTCAGTTAGTAGCTCTGAAATGTTTAAGTCTTTACAAAATTCAATATTTTTGATTGAATGTATGATCTTTTCCTAAAAAAGTGTGGGTGGAAAAGAGGACCTAAGACTAATCTCATCAATATATTTTATTTAAGCAAATGCTTCTAATTTGAATGTTTTAAAACTAATTAACGTGATAAAACACTATTTTGTACACAGAGAAATCCAAGCTTCTCCCAGACCCAGACCCTGATGTTGAAACTTACAGTGGTAGAGTACTAGAAATCAAATCTGTTTCTGATATTTCACTTCTCATTCAATTTTTAGTTTTTAAATATATTATTACATATGCTCATTGTACGGTGCTGAGTTGCTGAACTAGCTCACTTGAGAGATTTTAAGATAAATTTTATAATTATTTTGAAGAATATAATTTGAACTGGGACAAAGAATTTACACAAAAATGGATGATAAAATGTGGGCCCAACTCATAAAGCTCTTTGGACTTTGGTCACCCATTGCTTGCATGCTATTGGTGGGAAAATGTACTTTTTCTGCTCATGTTTTACTTCCCTAAGATCAAACAACTTTGAAACCTTCAAAAAGAGATCAGAAAGTAATTGGAGAGACATTGTTACTTCCTTCAGTAAAGTTAGAAAATTTCAAAAAAAAGTAGAACTGGACTTTGAAACCCGCATTTAAACCTGAAAAAAATTACACAAAGATATTTTTGTTTTCAGCAATTGAAAATTCATTATTTCTATGAGGGAAGGGATGTAAGCTTATACACCAGTGTCATATTCTACATACCGTAATCTTTGCATTACATGAAAATTACTTTCATTATTTGTTACTTAAATTCATATTGGTGTATACTTAATTTGTTATGTTGGTTTTTTTAATGTATCAAGAGAAATCATTATTAATGCTTGCATTTTGTAATACTATTAAAAACTATTTACATCATTCAATTCTAGTATTTTTCAATTACCAAGAGGTGGTCACCTTTTTTAATTTTCTGTGGTACTTACAGAGCCTCATGAATGCCAATGAGTTTGGAGTATTAAATCCCCTGCAGGTTGTGGTGATGGGGATTTCTTTACATTTGGTGGTATCTCTTCCTGCTGAGAATGTTTGAGGACAGCACATCTGAAATCCATTTTCTAGACTTCAGTAATTTGTAAGGGGACAGGAACCTCCTACTTAGTTTCAGTTCTGCTATACTTCAAGCTGCCCTCAGCAACATGGGTGTTTAATGCTTTATGTGCTGCATGTCAGAATATATACTTTTTCTCTGAGGCTTCTTTTCTTATGGATGTGCTGCAGATTTTTATAATACAATACTAATTCTACATATTCTTTTTCTGTACTAAACATTTAATCATAGAATAATTAAGGTTGGAAAAGACCTACCTATCATCTAGGAGTTGCATGCATTCCAGGCTTGGTGCCAGCTCCATCCTTCCTTCATATCTCTTCTTTTTTTTTTTTTTTTTGTGAATTGCATAAACCTTGAATGAAATTTGGGAAAAAATCTGCAGAAAAAGTGCAATCTGACTATATACTTAAATGTTAATGAATTGGGCCCTTGTTTTGTAATACAGTTTGTTTGAGCTCATATACAATCACTGGCTTTTACATCTTACTTCACTCATCACTGTACAAAGAGCATTAGTTTTATGTTTTTATTAATCAATATTTTTTATTTAACACAAATTCTGTAGCTTTCTTTTAAAGATGTAGTAAATAAATCTTTTGTGAGGTACCTGGGGATGGATAATGAATAGCTGCCTATTTTTGTGATGTTTCTGAAATAATGCTGTTTTTTCTTATTAAAGATGCCATAATAATTCTTTTTTAATAATTAAACTAATTTAGTAAGTGCAAGATGGAGGCGCTTTCCTACAGATTATGCTTCCACCTCAGAAGATGAATTCGGATCAAACCGTAATTCCCCTAAACATACCCGTCTACGTACCTCTCCAGCCCTGAAAACCACGCGACTGCAGAGCTCTGGGACAGCAGCTCAAAGCAGCAACACATTCAAGCACAGGATAAAGGAGCAGGAAGACTACATTCGTGACTGGACTGCCCACCGGGAAGAGATAGCAAGGTTGGTTTGAAAGGAGTGCCTCTAAAATAACTGAGCATTGTACCCAGCCACTTGTACAGGTGCACAGAGAGGACAAAGAGAGCAAATGGATTTTCTGTGTCACTGCTTACTGCTTTCATTCACTAACTGAATGGGTAACTTAAAATTCTTCTTGTGAGAGACTGGCAGACAGAACACTCACGTTACCAGCACATCTCTTTTTAGTGGAAAATGGTAGTAACTTCTGATTTATGATAGCCAAATCCCAGAAGATGAACTTTCCAGTTTCGTTATTGGGACTTGCAGAGGTACTTTGTGTATTTCCTGAGGCTGAAGTATATGTGATTTTGTAGTACCTTTACGTTTTGAGATAAAATTTCAGATCAATCACAGGTGACAGAGAAAAAAGTGAGTTTTGGAATGTGAGAAACCATGTTCTCATTTTATTTTTTATTTATCTAGACATTATTTCATGTAAGGTACTTTCTGATTTAAAACATGCGTATTCACCAAAAAGTCATTTTCTTTGGTTGCAAGTCCCTGAGATTAGTATATCAATACCTCTGTTATTGCTGGTGCCACTCTGCTTCAAGTGAACCAAGGAAAAGTTAGTTGCACATTCTGGTAACCAGTTATTCCCACATCATGCAACACCCAGGCACTGAAAACTTCAGAGAGCCTGCACAAGCATGTAAATGTTATTTAATACTTAGGTGTCAGGTTCTGAAGATTTTCAGGTTCCAAAGACTTTCACCAAACTTAATTTGGAAGCCTAAACAAGAAATATGTCTTCCTTTTAAGATTAATCTTAATAGTGTGGAGTATTTTCTAAATCTTAATACCGTGGAAGCGTTTTGCTTAGTGTGATTAATTATTTTTTGTTTCCTGATCTTTGTAATATTTTTCAACATTTGTTTTTCTAGTGTGATCTGAATGTTTTAAAAAGCACAGGGAAGATGTAGAGGCCTGAGAGGCACACAGAAGATACCTAAGGGAGTCTCATAGTATCTGGATAAATAAGGAAATAAACCTTTTCAAAATTATCTTCCTAGAACATCTCTTTCTTTTCAGAAATCTAAAGTTAGAGATGGCTATAGGAAGGTCTGTGTGTATATGGGAAAAAAAATGATAGCCATAGCATATTAGTTTCTCCTGATAAATAGTACTGCTGAACCTCTACTTCAGTGAAACTTCTTGGTATGTTTTGCTCATCTAGGAGAGATTGACACTGGAAGTAATTGATTATTCAGTCTAGACTCATTCGATGGTTATGTTTGCAGGTTTTTCTCTTCCCTTGGGATTCATACCCTTTTCTACATTGATATATTGGCTTTAAAATTTGTTTTAAAGGCTGTGTACTTATCCTACCTCTTCAGCTTTATTTTCAGTGGAAGTGCTGAGAGGCTCAAATCAGTATTGCCAAATTTTTGGATTTATGTAGAAATTTCACACAGCCTACATTAAATGAGCTTAAGGTAAAGAAAACTAGCATTCAGCATCTGAGAAATTCCAGGTTGCTGTCATCTATTTTCACTGCTTCCAATACCAGTTGCTTTGGTTAGCCTCTGCTGAGAGCCCTTGCTGTAGGTCACTAGTTCATCCTTTCTGTGTCCGCATATCTTTGTACTGATTCACATTATTGCTCCCTTGGCTTTATTTTTGACTTCTGTCCTCTGTAAGATACTTTCTGTCTCTGGTCCCATTGCCTTGCTAACTGTAGGCTCTATTATTGTTCACACTGGGTTTTTTTTCCATCCCAGCTATCAGTCCAGCCTCTATGATCAAGGTCACTTCAACTCTGTTTAGAGTTTTTAAAAAATTAAGAGATGGTTTTATGCTCTCATTAAAATGCGTTGATTTCTTTTTGTTATTGTTGTTGAATAACTGATTAGATTAGGCAGGTTTAAGGATAAGCCTTTCATAAAATACATGTGTAGCAGAAAGTAGTGTAGAAACTGTATGGCAAACATTTCACTGCATCCGTGTTCCCATCATACTGTGTTTTAACTGGTCCTCTGTGACTGACCCAGTTTGCACTTTTCAGAAACTGCACAATTTGAAAGACGTGTTTAAAAAAACTTACTGGAATAACCAAACTTGATTTAAAGCCACTTCGACATGGAGGGAATTTACACCCTCAGAATAACAGGAGCTTCATGTATATTTTATTAAAGGATGTTAAAGTGTTGTTAAAATGTTAAAAAAGGATGTTAAAATCCACTGACTCAGTATAGGAAGTGTAACATAGTAGACTAAGCATAAAAATATTTTTGGAAATCCAGTAGTTCAATACTATTACAGGTATCTTAGAAGTATTCCTGTTTCATTGTGGTTTTTTTCTCACATTGGGTATTCTTTCACTACAGGTAAATAAGAACTAGAGTTCCAGGCTTTTGGAGAAGGGGGTCATGCTCTCTCCATCCCAAGCCCTGTGTTCTCACCTTTTCCTTTGTGTTGGAAACTTGAGTCTGTTCCGTACATAGCTGTGTAGCTGCCTGAGTCTGCTCACTAGGTGAATCTAAAGCAGTAGTTCCTGGAGTAGGCTGAGGGATTTAGGGAATTTGAGGTTTATTACTTTTGCATCTGTGAATTGATTTGCCTTGTATGATTGCTAGGTCGGATGCAGGAAGCAGTAGAGATCTCCAAGGCAGCCTGCAGTTGCAGCAGAGTAAATAGTGTACACCTAAAGCCCAAGTCTCTTGTCCCTGGTTGCACAAAACATACTCCTTATACTTAAGCAATACTTTGTGTTCCTGAAAGTGTTGAATTACTTGAAAATGTCATTTATGAAAAGTCAGACTTAACTCACAGCTGGTGTCTTATTTTTTTTTTTTTCACAATGCTTCTTGTTTAGTGCTCTGTATTGTTTCTATACAGAAATGTAATTGGGTACTGGACTATAGCTTACTGTCACATTGAAAATTCCAGGTTTTGTTCACATGACTGATGTTTGACTATGGTAATTACCTACCAGCTTGCTTGCCATCGATGTTAGGGTTGTTTATTCTGATACTTCAGGCTTCATTTGAATTCATTTTTATATAGAGATCTGACACTTTATGTAATTTTGATTTCTTGGTAAGAACTCAGATGAAGTGGGTGTGTCATGTTGAAGCATTGCTGATTTCTGTGGAGAGTTAAGTCTTAGTTAATTGATGCTACTTTTGATTATGGTGTTTAATGACATTTGTCTTCTGGAAAATTTGCTGATAGTTGAAATCTCCTGGTTTTATTTTCTTCACAAGTAAATACCAGAATTTTTCCCAGAAAATCAAATGTGAATAGTAGCAACTTCTCTATTTAAGGAAAAAGTTAGATGATTATATGAGACAAAGGAAGTAGCTGTTTTAGTATCTCTACTACTAAGAAGATTGGATTTTTAATGGCATGTATATATAAGAACATGAAAGATAAATTAAATTGACCTCAAAGCTGTAATAATTAAGTTAATTAATGCAGTAATAGGCACTTAACATATTTTAATTTATTTAAATGACCAATTGACTTGTCTTATGCTTTACTGTTCCAGTCTTTAGTAGTTTAAAATCAGAAATACTGTCTTGAGTGGTCACAGGTAATTGCCACATATTTGTTTACAGCCATATTCCAATTATATGTGTACCTAAGCTGCACAAAGTTGCACCTCATTGCAGATTGCTGATGGTTACTCACAAAATCCAGTGCTGGAAATTACTCTAGTTAGGTTTGCCTGTCTAGTTGAACTGTTCACTTAGTCTTAAGCTATCCCTAGGCCAGTAGTGTCCATTCTTTTTGACTTGAAGACAACGTGAAAATAATGAGCAGAAGGAAGCTCACCTTGAACAATCCATCTCTGTCAAGCCCTGGGTGTGTCACTGTCAGGTGGCTGTGCACCTCCTTCCACTTGAGTGGCGGGTGCTGCGCATCACCGAGTCCTCGCAGGTGGCGCAGAAATGGCGCTGTCGGCTTCTGTGCCTTCAGTGCTGTCAGGCAGGAGTGTGAAAGGGGATCACTTGGCAGCCTGCTCTTCTCAACTGTGTGATCCAAGCTGGAGATTCAGGGTGCCATAGTTAGTAAGGGTTTTTAGCTTTTGCTTTGTGGGGTTTTTTTTGTCTTGTTCCCTCCTCCTTTTGGGGTGTCCTGGGGAGGAGTGGCACAAGCAGAGCTAGCCAAGTTTCCTCCCTGTGCTGAGCAGGATACAGAGCAAAGCTGGCTTTTTGGTGTGGTGAATCAGAAGAAAGTAAAAGGAATTTTTGGCTGAGAATTCAGCTGTATTTTTGTAATGCTATCATATGCAGGTTTTTAAAGGTACGTTGTATTTTTCCCACTGAAAAACTTGCCTTGATTAAATTTGAGGATTTAGGGAATTTCAGACACATGGGCAGCTTGATCTTAGCAAGCTGCAGGGTCCTGAAAATCAGAGGTCCTGAAAACATTTTTTTCAAGTAGGCAAACTAAGGTATAAATTAAATGCTTTCTGAACATTTCATATTTACTGCCATGTTACGCAGGTCATGTGTGCAGTATTTTCAGCATATTTCCTATGCATCCTCTTTGTTGGAGATACTGTATATTGCATGCATCTGTCTGAATCCTGGGAAGAAAGCAAGGATATTCTGTCTTTTGAGATTGCCTTGCACCTTCTTCCTCTAGCAAGGCATGCTGTTAAAAGCTTCAGTCAGAATTTGCTTTTATGGTTCTACAAATAATCTTTCCGTTTAGAAAGGCATGCACATTTTCATAGCATGGTTATCAGAAACTAGAACTTACAGCCTCAAAGGCTGCAGACTGGGCTCTACTGGCCCAAAAGCATTTGTAGGGGAGAATGTAACACTCTCTTTATTACTAGGATCAGTCAAGATCTGGCTCTCATCGCACGGGAAATCAACGATGTAGCAGGAGAGATAGATTCAGTGACTTCATCAGGCACTGCCCCCAGTACCACAGTAAGCACTGCTGCCACCACCCCTGGCTCTGCCATAGACACTAGAGAAGAGGTAGGAGATCTTCATGGAGAAATGCATAAGGTTCTTCCTTTTCTTTATTTCTTTTGCTTTAAGCATTTTGCATAGCCTTTTTAGTTACTTCCACTCAACCCGTATGCATGATCTCTACATTGTTTTTTTGATTTAAAGTTCCTTTACATTTCAACAAACAACCCAGAAGTTACTCTGTGAACACAGCTTGTCAAAAGGATGCCATACTGTCTGTCTCTTTTTTTCCACGAAACATAGGACAAGATAGTTATTTGTTTCTTGCCTGTCTGTAGCCTTAGATACTGTTGGATGGTATCTAAGTGCATTTAAAGATACTAGTGTGTATGCACAACTATATATAAATGTATACATTTAATTCTTTGCATAGCTATTAAAAACAAAAAAGTCCCTCTTTTCACAGGTGACATAAAACTTTCATCTTCTGAACACTGAAATACTTAGGTACCATCAATTAACTTTAGATTTTCTTTCTTAATAACATTGTCAAAAACTGCCTTGAAATAAGTTTGCTTTATGCTTCTAATGATTCTTATTTTCTTTGCCTACCTCTGGTGTGCTGTTCTATGAAAATATTGACTAACGTGTTCTAGTAACCATCACAGGTCTAATGCTGGTAAACATGTTAATCTGAATTTAAATCATCACTTTCTACCATGTTACAATTCACCATAATAATGTGTTGTAAATGTTTAATGCATATTTTCTTCATAGTATTCCTTTCAAAATGTGTTTTATTCATTTTTGTGTGCATATATTTTGGTTAATACACTAGTTTACTGTGGTTAGTTTAATACTGTCTTTTTCTGTGGAAAAAAAGATATAAACAGCAATAAGAAATCTGTGAGTTGGGTACTCAGAAAAATTATAAATGCAGTCATATAGATTTTGATTTTAATTCTCTTGGACTGTGGGTAAACTTTAAGGAAGTAAAACACACCTTTTCTCAGATCCAGTTAGATCACTCCAATTTTTTTTATTATTAAATAATTATTTTCTTCTTCAAAAAATACTGTGTATTCTGTACATACTGCAGGTGGCAGTATCTCCTTTAGGTAATGTAGGTCTTCCTGTAACACTGTGACTAATTTGGAAAAAAAACCCTAAATTTCAGAGTACTCTTCTTAATTCCACAGATGTATTCCATTAATCGAAGGAATAAATTGGTCAGTACCAGTTTATAGGTAGCTATTATGTTACCTGCCCATAAGCGAAATTTCAGTGGGGTAGTCTAAATTTGCCTTGTATGCCTGGTATTTTAAAAAAACCCCAAATGTTCATTTGTACAAGATATTCTTAGACAAGAGATGATCATTTTATACTACGGAAGACAACAGAATGATTATTATTTGATAGGCATCCTATAAACTGTTTCAGGAGAAAAAACCCCAGTAATCTGATTTTTGGATGTATCCAGTAGATTTCATGAAATTCATTTTTCTTTTATCCTGCAGTTGGTGGACCGAGTATTTGATGAAAGTCTCAATTTTAGAAAAATCCCTCCAATAGTGCATGCGAAACCCCCGGAAGGGAATGGTCGGCCTAGTGATGCCAGACCTCAGCTGACAGAGGCCCTCGATCCCCCAACAATTACCCGCAGAAGGACTTGGAGCAGAGATGAAGTGAGCACACAACAGGATTCTCTCTAAGAATGTCTTGATTTTAAGTTTTTACAATTATCTCCCCACTTAATATTCTAAACACTATCCTGTCTCTCCTACCTCTAGCAGGTGGCATTAATATTGGAAAAAATTGTGTATTGTTTTATTGGCAAAATGTTCAAATATCATTGTATATGATACCAATTAAAACATAAGTAAGATTTTTTTATAGTTAAAGATACCAAACTATATGGAATTTTTACTATTAAACTAATAGTATTCTTTTTTATTAAAAACTTCTTGCAGGTTATGGGGGACAGTTTGCTGTTGTCCTCAGTCTTCCAGTTTTCTCGCAAGATAAGACAATCCATAGATAAAACAGCTGGCAAAATCAGGTGGGTTTTTAAAAATTATTATTATTGCGGAAAATGTCTGTTCTCATCATCATTCCCAGCAGTAAAAAAAGATATGTAGAAGAGACAGAAAAAATGTAGGTAGTAGAAACTTGTCTTTAAAAAGCACTGTTACCTAGGGCTTTTTTAGAATTCAGAAAGATTTGGAATGAATACTTTTTCCATTATTCCTTCTTTTTATTTCACTTTATATGAAGAGGAATATCAGGAAAGTTTACATGGGCAGAACAACATCCATCATACTTCCAGCAGAGGAACTGTAACGTGTAAAAGCAGCAAAACACTAACTTTGTATTCTCATGGGAATACCGAAAAAGATTTGACCATAGAAATCAGGAAGAAAAGTAATAACAATAATCTATATAAATTGGTATAAAAACTGTAGGTTAACTGCCATTTCTAGTCCTGCTATTTCTAGTAGGAAGAGTATCACCAAATGAAGAATCAGTTTTTTAAAAGCCTGTAACTCATTTTATTACGCTATTCTAAGGATTTTTGTGTGTTGTTTTTACTGGCGATTAACAGGTAACGTTAAATTCAGGTCTTACACATTTCTGATTAACTTGCTGATCTTAAAATGTAAGTCATCTACTAATGAATGTAATAATAATGTGATCATGTATCATATTATAAATACAGGCATACCTACAAATATTTTATACATACTTAAAGAAAGGGGAATTGCTTTTTTCTATAAAAATGCAGTAAATTCGTATTAATAAGGAATTATTTAGCATATTCCCCAGGGCTATGTTCAAAACTTTCTTTTCCTCAGAATGGATTTGAATAACACCATATTATTCATAATTTCATTTATATTTTGAATCAGAAAAACAGCACTACTTTTAATATTGTTTTTTAGGGAGCAATATAAGGCAGCTCGTACCTATTACAGGTTTTTACCTTAGCTTTGTTTTGAAATACATGAGTTCAGCCAACTTATGTGCTGCTATTCCTCTTTCTGGAATTAAGCCAGTTAAAATTTCTGCCCAGAATAGTTACAGTATCTTCATAAAAGAGGTGCTCCAGCCCTCTGATTATCTTCATGGCCCTTCTCTGGACTCACTCCAGCAGGTCCATGTCCTTCTTATGTTGTGAACTCCAGAGCTGGATGTATCACTCCAGGTGGGGTCTCACCAGAGCAGAGCAGAGGGGCAGAATCCCCTCCCTCGCCCTGCTGGCCACTCTCTGTTTGATGCAGCTCAGGATACAACTGGGTTTCTGGGCTGTGAATGCACATTGCTGGCTCATGTCCAGCCTCTGATCCACCAGCACCCCCCAAGTCCTTCTCCCCAGGGCTGCTCTCCATCTATGCTCTACCTAGCCTGTGTTTGTGCTTTTATATGTTACAATGAGTTTGCAGGAGTTTTCAGAGGTTGTGAAGGGAAGAGGTAAGGAGCTTTTGTGGTGAGAAGATCTGCACGGTGTTATCAGTGCTCTGCAGTGTGAGGGCAGTGTCATCGGCTTGTCTTGTAGCAGGCACGTGCCTCTTCAGTCAGGCACAGCCTAGGCAAAGCAGTCGTGTCAGTGCAGGTACTGCTTGTGGGCCTCTGCTGTTTGCTGTGCATCCTGCAAAGCACACCGAAAGAAAAATGGGGATTGAGCACAATCAAGTAAGATTTGCCTCAGAAGGTAGGGAAAAGCAAGAGAAGAAGGCAACAGGCATTTATAAATACATTCTTTTAACTTGAAAAGTATGGTTAGAAAGAGGAAGAGCAAAGTTAAAAGGAAGTTAAAAATAGCTAAATGAAGAATTCAAAAAGATTAAGTAAAAAGGAAATAGACTTCCTAACTTTACAGTAAAAACAAATTGGCCTGTCCACTTTATAGTTTAAATAATAACAGTTTCAAAATTTCTAATTAATGCTTTCATTTTGTTTCCTTCTTTTTTAATAAAATGACCAATGAAATGAATTTTTTTTTTAAATTTTAGAAGAGAAGTAAGAACATTAGCTCTAAAAACACCACATACAGAAGCAAAGGCACTAATCCTATACATCAGGATAGAATTATTTTAATAGAACACAGCAGGAAGGAAGATGAAAAATCACACAATGTCACAATAGCTTATTTTTTTTTTTTGCTATTGCTGTTTACTGCTAAAAAAGCCTTATTTTCTATGTTCGTGCTGATTTCTAGGGTGATATAAATGCTATTATATCAGAGAAAGTATAGCTGCATAAGATTGTCTGTATACTGAGTCAAATATTTCCAGAAGTTGCTTTTTATTTTTAAATTATGATCCCGTAAAGGATTTAATTGTCTCTGCTTTATTTTCTATTTTTTAAATGTGTATTTGAGCTCCTCAATGACAGGCAAACACTAAATTTTCCATTATATTTGAACTTTCTGGTATCCAAGTTGACAGTTGTATGGCTTTGCAAGCTTTTTCATTCCCTTCTAGAACATAAAAAAATTTGCCCGACCTCTGATGATGAACTTTTTCAAAAGATGATGACCCTAGTTAAGGCCATAACGTGTTTCATGCTTTCTTCACTGCAGTTTTGATTACTTTTAATTTATTTATTCCTTCCCCAAGAAAAAGTATGTATTAATGTTTACTCCTTGTATGCTTTGTACGTGAATACACCCAAGTCTGGCAGAAGCAGTCACTTGCCTCAATCCCATGACATTGTGTCATCAAAGTAGCACTTCCTTGTGAAACCTCAGACATAAACACGTTCCAAAGCAGCAGGGAGTGAAGACCTCAAAGACAGAAGAATTAAAGCAGCTTCTGGATGAGTGGTCTACAGACATTTGTGTACTGATGAAATAAGGCAGGGTACCTATTTTGCAAAATTAGATATTCTTGACAGGATAATAATGGAGAATGAAGTTCTCCATAGGATATACATAACTGAAGAAAGGTGAACAGAAATGCAGTACTAAGGCTCACAGCTTTCTTTCAAATTCTTAGTCTTTGTGACATTCACTCTATCATGAACTTCCGACTTAAAAATTATTTCCTCAGAGACCTAGTTACAGTAACAGTTTCTTTAAAGTGTACTGCTCTTTGACCATGATTTGAAATTGGCTGGTTGGTTTGCTTAGCAGTTTTACTACAGCTGTTTTTGAACTTTTAACTGTGAAAAACCAATTAGAGAAGTGGATTTGGACTTCTCTGTGTCATCATGGTGTCACTTCACAGACCTTAAATATATCTGCACATTGCTTTTTTTTTTTGCTTTTTCTTTTCCAATTGTGCCAATGAAGAAAGTTTAAATTATGTTTATTATATGACAATGGAAGCAAAAATTTTATCAAGCAGGGAACCGAACATAAAAAATGGGAATCTCACAGCATGCTTTGCGGTTTTACCATTTGAAGTGACTTCTTTAAACATGTAGTATGAGTGATACTCATACTACTAGAACATATATATCTCTCTCTATATATAAAATTTATGTATTAAGACTTTTCAATGAAAACTTCTTCTATGAAATGCATTTTTGTAATTTCCTAAAGTGTTTTATTTTTTATTAATATAAAATACAAATGTAAAAGTTGAATTCATTTATCTTATGTTTTGCTCTTGTTGCAAAATGCAGTATTAATGGGGAAATTTTCTCCCTACAATAAAATAGTTGGCTTTTTAAAAAATGTGTTAGTGCTGGAGGAAAGAATCAGCTGTGTCTGTATATATATACCAATTATTTAGCTACAGAACTGCCATTTTAATGTCAATAATAATGATTTTGCTGAAAGCCTGTATGCTTCCCTGAAAATTTAAACTGTGTGGTTAGATTCGATCAGGTTTCAATATTTTACATTTTGTTTCATTCAGTACTCCTAATGCTGTTTTCTCCTGTCATGTTATTTAATCTTTCAGTTTATTTTGTGGGCTTTTTTCTATTTTAAACATACTGTTGGATTTCTTTCTTCTAGAATATTATTTAAGGACAAAGACAGAAACTGGGAAGAAATTGAAAACAAGCTACGAGCTGAAAGTGAAGTTCCTATTGTGAAAACATCAAGCATGGTATGAATCTTTTCTGGGGCTGATTATGCTGCTCATCTAATGGCTAAGTAATCAGTAGAGGAATGTGTTGGTTTTCAATGACATAAGGGCAAAAATTGTTAAAAGGCTTTATTTAGACACTAAGTATATTTCAAGAATAAACCTAATCTTTAATAATTATTAAGACTTACTGTCTCACAAAGAAACAAGTAATTGTTCAGGGAAAATTCAGATAAAGAATGCAGTAAAAGGGATTCAGACTATATACAGACCATCAGTATATTTGTTTAACAAAAGGTAGCAACCATTAGTTTGAATGTTAGATTGCTTTTGAATGAACTTGTTTTACAATCTAAAAACTACTTTACCTACTAATCATTAATACTTAATATATAATACTTAACATTATTAATACTGATTGTTAATACTTAGAGAAATTGTTGTGTTCTAACACACGGGATGAAAATAATCCATAGACACATTGCAATAAAAGGACTCTTCAGTGAAACATAGTCCCATTGGTTTTGTCTGGAAGTGGTAACCATAGGGTGCCCACTAGAACTCCAGCTGGTTTATGTAATAGCCTAATTACATGAATCAGCTATGATTTATGGCCCAATTCGGGCCATGTCATGACCAGACTCTGTGACAGTGTGAGGGGACAGACCGCACATTGTGTCTCAGTGCACTTCTCCTCTGCTTCTAAACACAGAGTGTAGAGTTTGGAAAACATCCTTGCATGTGAGAGCAGGCAGAGCCGAGCTACATTATCCATCTGCAGAGTCTTGCTCTTAAGAATGTCTGCTTACAGAGGCAGGTTTTTTTCTGGGAGAAAGGAGGGAGAGGAAACTGCTCACATACTTCATATGCATTGCTCAAAACTCAAACGTGAATACATTTCCTCTGGCATTGAACAGGCTAGCACTTCTCTGTTAGCTCATCATCAGTTATTAAACTCCTCCTGAGACTGATTTTTCCTGGAAGTATAAAAAACTTGGCCTGTAATTTCTGCAGAATGGTGTATTTATCAAGAGCAATCATTAGTGACTCAGTATTATAATTTAATAGATTTGCTGATAGTTTTTGTTGGATTTTTAAAAATATTTAATTAAGCAAGTTCCTCATGGAACAATATTAGAAATATTACAATATAAGGAGTTTCTCTTATCCATGTGCAGAATAAGATCCAAATTTAGTGTTTTATATTCTAAGTGCCCTGAATATGGGGTTTTAATGTATTCTTTAAAAAAGAAAAAGGTTAGTTGTATATTTATTCCTAAATTCAGCATTTTACTAAATTTTTTTCAATGTATTGAAGCATCTTGCATTGCTTGAAAGTTTATGGGTTGTTCAGCATTTTTTTGTCTATGCACTGATTTTCAAGTTTCTGCGTAGTTTTCAGAGCAATATATTGTTCAAATGCAGTGTTTATTTTCACCACAGAACATTAAAAGTTAAGAGAGACAGTTGTAAGTGATGTTTGCTTTGTCCTTGGAACATTTATGTCCAGCTCAGATGGGAAATCTACTTAAAGATAATGACTTCATAAAGATAATCGATCTCTTTGCCACCCCTGAAAATCACAGTACTTAGTACAGAACAGCTTTCTGAAATGGATTAATGGTTTTCTGAAATCAGTGCCTTTGAAAATTCTCAGCTTTAGAATACCACTGACAGCTCTCCTCAGCAGTTGGATTAACACTATTCTCCAGCGTAGGATCCTCCAATTGTAGGATTTACATATTTATATTAATATAAATATGCTAATTCTATAACCAGGGAAATTACTCAGGGAAGTGGTCACAGCACCGAGCCTGCCAGAGTTCCAGCAGCATTTGGAAAATGCTCTCAGGCACATGGTGTGATCCTTGGGGTGTACTGTGCAGGGCCAGGACTCGATGATCCTTGGGGGTCCCTTCCAGCTCAGGATATTCTGTGATTCTGCAGCTTAAGATGTGGTACATTTAATGGTTGCCACGTTTCTGAGTGTTTTGCTGTGGCTGTGTTAGCACAGTGGAGAAAAATCTGTAAGGCAGAGGAGTGCTGAGGGCCCAGCACTGGTGTGCTGTGCAGGGTGTCGCGGCGACAGGGCCAGTGGGTGCAGACATAACTTTGATGCAGTCATTTCGCTGTCTGACTCGCATCTCTACGACCTTATAAATCACTCTGTTCCATTTAATACTGAGTTCATCCTGTAACTTCCCTTTCAAGGTCTGCTGTTACTTTGCCCGATCTCTACAGAACTGTGGTGTCTGTAAGTCTGTGCTTGAGCAGAGGTGGCACAGGCAGATGAGCAAGGGTCAGAATGAGGCCTTGTGGACAGTAGCAGGCGGTCAGTGCAGAGGGCTCCGGCTTTCTGGGTGGGACATGGCTCTCCAGCCTCCAGCACAGCCACACAGCACCCTGGGGTACGTGGCTGGGCCACCACCAGCAGGGATGTTCTTGATGCCAGGAGGGACAATCCAAATAGCATATTGCAATTGCAGAGTGGGGAGGGCGATTGTTCACTACTGAGAGGTAGTTTAAATCTCTTTTTCCATAATGGAAATTTCCATTCTTTTTCCATCATGGCCTTAAGGTGGGATAGGGGAGATTCAGATGAAATATTAGAAAAATACTTTTCACTGTTAGAGTGGTCAGGCACTGGAACAGGTTGCCCGGGGGGGTGGTGGAGTCACCATCCCTGGAGTTGTTTAGGAGGCATCTGGATCTGGCTGGGTGATGATTTAGTGGTTTAAGGGGTGCAGTGACAGTGCTGGGTGGACAGCTGGACTTAATGCTTCAAGGTCTCTTCCGACCTTGGCGATTCTGTGATTCTATGATAATGAAACATGATTGTTTCTTTTCTAGGAAATATCATCAATCTTACAGGAACTGAAACGAGTTGAGAAGCAGCTCCAAGGTACAAATCTTCTTTAACTTTTCTGTGGTTGCTTGCTTACATTTTTTTAATAGACATCTGTATGTGTATATGTATACCATGAAACAAAGTTACTGTGATTTATTAAAATTTATTCACAGTATCAGTTATATACATGTCTATAATATAACTGCTGATACATTTGATAAACAAACATGGCTGGGCTTTTTTAAAAGCAGAACAGTGATCGTATCTTTTTATATGGGCGATAAAAGGCTCAACTAATAATTAAGTAGTCCTGAGAATCCCAAAGGAATTATTTGTGAAACATTCTTAATAGAATATTTTTGTGGGTAAATATTGAAGAGTAGGTGATACAGAATCCTGAGATCAGGCTTTCGAAAATGGGCTGTGCACATCAGTAATACCCTCATGTGTAGCACAATTCAATATAAGGAATTCACTGAGACCATAATCTGTAGGAAATCTCAAAAAAAAACCCACAAGTCTCTGTGTTACAATAAAATGAAAATTTAGAATTAGCTCTTGACATCTTCCCTTCACACTGCAAAATGCAGTCTTTGTCACTGTGGAGCCCACAGACTATGAAATTGAAAAGTTACTTGGCTTTTCACACACTAAGTCTTATCTATATATAAAGTGGAAAGAAGTATGTTTTTCTTACAAGGTCTGCTCTCTAATTATTTAATATTATTTGATATTGTTTAATATTATTTAATATTATTTAATATTATTTAATTATTTAATATTAATGTTATATATATTCCATTTATCAAAATAAACTTACAACTGAGTATTTTTTAAAAAAAGAAGTTGCAGTCTTATTTGTGTATTGTTTATACTTAGTTTACTATTTAATAACAATGGTGGTCAAATGGATTAGTGGTCCATGCTTATCATTATTATGTTAGTTGTAAATTTCTTTTTTATTTTTAGCATTCAGATTTAATCCTATTGCAAAACATTTTTTTTAAAAGAATGTTTCAGGAGGAATCATTAACCACCTTTAGAGACAAATTAGCGATAAATGTTAGTACATTTTTGAAAATAAAAAAGAGTTCTGTTAAATGTGACAAACATGTTAATAGTATAATTATAATAGTATAATAGGTGCTTCAGTTTGCCCTCACTGTGTGGATAAATGATTGCTCTTTTATACAAATTTCGTTCAATTGTGGAATTAGCAGCTATGTCTATTTTCTGGAGGTGGGGTGGAACAAAGCATGATAAAATGGTAACATCGGGGGGAAAAAACACTTAAAATTCCGTCTTTCAGTCCCTATAACCTAATCATAGATGGTTTATCATCTCTGTTTCCTGTCCACACATCAGGCAGTGTTTAGTTTGTGCAGTTTCAGTTCAGCTAAAGTTTTAATTTATGTAACTGCTTTTGAGTATATGTATCAGTTTATATCTATGTTGGATACACCATTTCTTTGTCATGGGCAGCACACATAAAATCTCATGTCTGTCATCATAAAAATAAAAGTGTAAGATAAGGATTTCCATATTTTTATAGTAACAGAAAATTGTATTTTTTACGGCTTCTTCCCTATCCTTCTCATCTTTTCTTCATTGCTTAGCAATTAATGCTATGATTGACCCTGATGGTACCCTGGATGCTCTGAGCAACTTGGGATTCGCCAGCCCCATCTTACCAGCTCAGCCAAAGTCGAAGTCCAGCCCTGTTTCCCAAGGCCCCCGCCCTCCAGCACAGCCAAACTGCCAGCCCGAGGCTCGGGCTGCTCGTCCTGCCACCGGCCCTGTGGCAGCGGAATTGGAAAATGCTGAATCCGAGGCAGACTTCAGCATACATTTCAATAGGTTTAACCCAGATGGGGAAGAAGAAGATGCCACCCTGCGTGAGTGACATCTCAGTGTTTGATACAAAAACCTTTCATGTGGAATGTTTAGAAAATCAAGGAAAACTTACAATGTTCGTTTTTATAATTAAAAAAAAAAAAAAAAGGCTTGGTCATACAGCAGTTGTTTTATTAAACCAGTTTTCTTTAATTGTGATGCTTTGATTGTCACACAAATCCTTTTCAAATCATAAAGATATGCATAGATACAGTGTAGGAAAGCAGATTGTGGCAGGTTTGCCCTTTGTGGTTGTGTGCTTTGCAAAAGAATTATTATATCAGCAGTTTTCCCTTAATAGATTTATTTCTTTTTAAAAGCCATGCAAGCAGTCTAACATTTACTGAAAACCCCAAATCTCTTTGCCAAGCTGCTCTGATGAATGGACTTCCTCCTCTAAAGCTTGTACAGAACTGTTGAACAGTTACATTTGATTCTGAATTAGATGATTTATATAGGAAACATTATCTTTGACTACAATGACACATTACTGGGAAAGTAAGACAGATTTCAGAAAGCATTCATTCTCATGTACTGGAAAATCTCAAACAGTTCTGTGGTTTATGTAACCTTGTTGCTGCGTAAATTGTCTTGGGGTTTACAAATAAGTTCACATATTATGTTTGCACTAAGATTTGCTGGGAGTGGTAGGTGAACATATCGATATCGTTGAACAGCAAGCAGTGTTTTGGTGTACATACAAAACTGATAATACTGTCCTTGTATTATCATTACAGTGTTTTAATCCACTTTCTGAAAAGACTATTTGGCACTTTTTGATCTTCTTCAAAAGTCTTTTTGATGTTAATGAAAGTAGAAGTGTTTCATATCTCATTTCTGTCCAAATCTTTGTTGAAACTAGGAAACAAATTTGAACATATAGTAATGCGGGACATATTAAAGCATATTGAGGTAAATGGGCTCTCACCAATCCAAATGCAACATAAGCTTACAGAAGAAATTACTGTTTATTTGGAATGATCATGAGATGTAAAATTTTATTTAGGGGACTTGGAAATAGAGTTGTCATGATTTGCTTGATCGATAGATGCACTCCCAAGCAAATGGTTTTATTTGCTTCTGTATATTTTCCTGTAGTCTTGCTAGTAAAGCTGTCCCTGTCTTACATATTTAAAAGGATTCTGGACGATGACTGCTAACATGGACATTTTGCTTATTATCACTGAAAAGCAAGTCTATTTAAAGTTTCCTATATAAGCCTATTTTCCTTATCAGTTGTCCCAGTAACTTAACATTTGGAAATAATAATAAAAATTAAAGTAAATTACTTTGTATTTCCAGAACACTGTAATTTGGAGGAATGTTTTTTCTGTTAAATGTAACTAATAGACTGGAATTTTCTTATGTTTGCATCAGTCTCTATATATTAAGGTTAAAGACACAGTTTTGCAGCTTTTATGAAATGGTCTTTAATATTTCAGCAATAATCCTAGATGAGATTTGTTTTTAAAAAAACCTACTTTCTGTACGCTTTTAAATTGTACAGGCTTTCAGAAATCAGTAAAAGTTGGACCAGTTAATAAAGATGCAAAAACTTTTTTTGTAGAGATGTAAAAACAAAACCACTAATCTGTTGTATAATGGATTTCATATTTTCTTTAAAAAAAATTAAAAGCAAACAGTCTTCATGTATGACTCAATATGCTCTACTCCAGCTAACTGTGGGAGCCTGAATGACACTAGATTACAGAGGCTACAGGAAAACTTTTTGGAGGTGCAGAAGGGCAAAAATAAATGGAAACTAGAGCTAGGTGTTGAAAACTGAGTGTACCAAACCATCACCATAATTCCTTCTTTTGTTTAATGCTTGGGAACATAATTTTTCTTCAGATTCAAGTGAAAAGTAGGAAATGGCTAGGAAGGATTAAAGGTGCAGGCTCTTCATACGAGATTCTGTTTGTGTTATTTCAGGCGTTTTTACCTTTATGTTGTGTAATAAGCATTTTGCATTACTATGTTATTATTTTGTATGGACATGTTCTCCTTATTTATTTTTGTTACATTTATTATGTATGTTATTTTGTTATATGCATTTACAACTCCATTTTTAAATAAAGTGTTTCTGGAACTTTACAAATGTGTGACTATGTAATTGAGAGCTGGGAAGTTCACACAATCTTCTTGCAGACTAACTCGCCTTTACTGAAATAGGAAATTACATTTTTTCATAAATATCTTCTCTCCAGAAAAAGTTCTGTTATTGCTGCCACTGCATCATTTGTTCTGTGGTGACAGTATTGGCTCGTTTTCCTGTACTCTGGTTCTTTTCCACACTTCAATTGATTTTGTGTGCAAAGCTAGAGGCAAAAATAATCCAGTATGCCAGTCACCAAACAGTGGCTCTGTTTCCCTTTGTAGAATGAAAGTGAGTTTTAATGCACCTGCCAGCTGCAACAGTAGATGGTTATCAGACTGCTTTCCCTCTGCTTCATATATTGGAAAACTTTATTGAACATTCTAATTTGGCTCCAGACTGGTGCCTTTTTTCTTCTGTCCCGGGTTTGACTCTATGCATTCTTTTCCTGCAAGACACTAAATTGCCTTTTCTTAGCTGGCTTCATGCAGGGACAAAACCTTGAATTTAGTAAAAGCTCCAAGAGTTTCTTCCCAGGTTAAGCATTTCGGTGTTGCTGAGCTTTGCTGAGGCTTAACATCAGCTGCTCTGATCTTGCTTCTGTGTATTTTTCCTTTATATCCCAGCTTGATGGCATTAAGACAGCACTAATGGCACACAGTAACACTCAACAGCTCTCAGCTCTGGAGGTGCAGGAGATTTTTACTGCTCTTCAGAGATGCCAGTTTAGTATAGTCAAAATTGTGAGAAAGTTACAAGGGCTTTCCATTTGTGCAGGATTTGTTCATATTCCCCAGCTTCATGCTCTGCTATGATTTCCTCACTGGTTGCCAGTATCCCTCTGTCTTTGCAGAGGATAGGGGATTGCACTTATGGGCTTGTATTCTCATGCACAGACTCCCTGATGTTTGAGCAGAAGTCTAACTCTTCCCATGCAGTGTTTTTATATGACCACTCTACTTGGAGCCAAGGTTATGCAGGGTTGTTTTTCAGAAGCACTAAGGAAATCCAGCCAGATGGCATCAGTCCTGTGCTCCCTTTAGACACCAGCAAGTGGTGCTGACGTGCCAGGACACAGAGAAAGCAGAGTTCAAGCTTTTTCTGATCAGCACTGGTGGCTCCTCCCTTGGCTACGTGCAGTGCTCGAATTCTACACCCAACAGCTACTTGTAATGACACTCACCTCTAGCTGTAGTGTACAGAAATAAAGCTAAGGGCATAATTTGTGTGCCTGACCTGATAACAGCAAGGTGGTGTTTCACCACAGCATGTACATTATGCCAAAGCAACTTGTACCGCAGTCTCAGAAGAGAACGCTGCCCCATACCAAAAACTGACTTCCAGTCAATGCCTGTTGGAAGGCCTTTGTAATTTGAACTGGAAAGATTTTAAGCATAGGAAAGATCTACCATTACTGCTTTGGCATGCAGCCAGGAAAATAAAGGTTGTTCCTTCATGCAGGAATGCATGAAGCAGTCCGTGACATGGTGCATACAGTAAAAGGAGGCCACTCGCTGCCTGCCAAGGGGTTTTTATACCACCAAGTCTTTTGTATCTGAAGAAACTTACGAGGAAGAAACTTAGCCACTCACCATACGAGTTGCTTAGCTTCATCTTGAGGAATAACCAGAGTTTTTAAAGTGTAAGGATGTCACCTTTGACAGCATTACAGTCCTGGTAGTTCAGCCACAATTGCCAAATATTAAATACATCCAACAACGTCTGTCTTGGCAGTATTGTCCAAGGACAGCTGCCGAATGCTGAAGAGCATTTCCAGCTGCATTAGCTCAGTAATCTTGTAAAAAAAATTTTTGTTTTCAACTTGGTAAGCCTTAGCCAGTGCTGTTCCAGCCAGTGACAGCCAACAAAGCACTGGCTGGGAGCAAGGCATTTCCTTTTCAGATTCTTTTTTCACTAGTCATACATTTGGGAGGAAAAGATGCATTTAGCAAAAAAGTGGGAATAATGCATCCCTGGAAATACTTTAAAGCAGGTTAAGAGAACTGTAAGCCTGCTGTCAAAGATCTTTACCTGTTCCAATGAGACCAGTGTTAACAGTGAAAAACTAAACCCAGTGCTCGCTTTGTCTTGCCAACAGCTTCACGAGCAGTTACTATTTTTTGAAATAGTTCTTACCTCCTGCCTGAGGAGAGCTCTTAAAATGAGAGGGTGTTACAAAATGGCCTCTCTGGGGAGGCTGTATTGAAACAGGTGTTTGTAGTTATTGAATACACTTATGGCAATACAGGGCAACATTTTCAAGTAATACTTGCCAAATTATTCAAAAACTAAAGCCTTAAGGGTGGAGTGAGGGGTTATAGAGATTTGTTCATTTCAGGGGTAGCCACTACACTTCCACTTAACAATTAACATGTCCTTGCTAAGTTCGCTGCTCTTGTCTATCAATTCCTTGGGGCTAGCATTTTAGACCTATTTCAAAAAATTAATACATGTGTTTATAAGGCCTTCTGCTACTATGGAATAGCTAGAAGTATCAGAAATCGAAAGATCTTTATATTAAAATACATTTTTATATATTTTGTAAATATTTTTTGTAAAAAAATAACAGCTTAGAAGTAGAATTAATTCTCTTTCAACCAAACTGTGATCTTAAGAAAAAATGTTATTATTTAATTAATTTATGTTTTAAACAAAAATGGGCAACATGAGATTTCTAAGTTCTGTATGGACACATGGACC
The DNA here is from genome assembly GCA_013397865.1 of Struthidea cinerea. NCBI lineage: Eukaryota > Metazoa > Chordata > Aves > Passeriformes > Corcoracidae > Struthidea > Struthidea cinerea. The sequence goes on along the minus strand of VZTI01010902.1, from coordinate 229,005 downwards.
TGTATGAAGCCAAGCACAACGAACAAGTATTATATATAAACTTACAAAAAGTTACCTGGTGACTTCACATTTCATCTTCAGCATCACTTCTGGGGTAATGTGATTTTTAAGTCAAGATAAATCCATTGAGGAAAGAATACAGACATGGATGTGAGGTGTAGTTTGGGTTATCCATGACTGATTTTGTTGAGCAATGATGGAAATGACTGCAGATAATTCAGGAGGTTTTAAAAGTATTTAGAAATTAAATACCTTAATAAAGTTATTGAAGAAAATGTCATAAATGGTATTTCCCAGTATGGCAACTGATTCATAAATGAGCAGGCAGAATACCACATTCTCAGCGGACGTTATTGGGTTGGGAGACTCAATAAAGTGCAAAAAGTTAAGCAAACTTTTAAAAAATGCTTCTGAAAGAAATCACATGACAGATGAACAGAAGTCAAGGAGAGTGGGGAGGGAACGCAGTGTCCCCAGCCAGGGCAGTAGGCGTGACTGAACCATGCAGTTGATTCAAGGCAACTTTAGCACAGAGGAGGGCTGGAAGATGCAGGAGGCACATAATAATTTGCCTGCAAGAATGGTACTTTCAGAGCTGGTAAGAAGCTGTGCAGGAAAACACTTTTCCTGCTCCAGGGTGTGCTTCAGGTGCAAGAGAGACTACAGCCACCCTACTCCTTGGCCGGGGATGGCAGCTGGAAGTACGTGGGAGTTACTGCATGCAATAGTAATCACATAATTTTTCACTCTGCAGAATAGCTGGAGTTTCTCAAATAAACTGACTGAAACAATAGACAGCGCTTTCCATACAATGGAATAAAACCCTCCAAACTAATTCATATCCCCCAGTGCAGTTTGTTTTATATTTACCTGAAATAATTTTTGGATTTCACAGACAGAATTTAAGTTACCAACTAAAGATGCAGGTGTATAATATTGTAACCTCATTACCTGCACCCTTGGGAACTTGAGTGCTGACAAGAATTCGCTGCACAATCATGTTCATTCTTTCTTTGTTTCCAAACATGCAAGGAATATACACAAACCAGGCCCCTCATGTCATTGCTGCTGTCAGTATGATGGGCAGCTGAGAAGATGATCATTTACAAAAATTTTAAAATGCAACTTATGCAGTATTCTTAACACCTAATAAGTTGCTTTCTTCCCATCACAAGTCTGAGGTAAAAGTGTTGCTTTAGTAATTTCTTGAGTTGATTTTCTAAGTGTACAAGCTCCTCAAATATACATCCTCTTCAACACCTTTGCAAGTTTAAAAACGCTGGGTTATATTGAAAATCTCATCTGAGGCTTCACTGAAGTTATTACTCCGAGGGCAGCAGAAGTTCAAATACAAAATTGGAAACACAGCTTAGTGGCTTATCTCAGCCCTAATGTGAGCCCCAGGCATACAGACCTTCAGAGCCACGTTTCAGGCTGCATGAGCAGGGTTTGCTCTTTGGTGCAAGTAGCATTTGTTGCTTGCAGTTTTGAGAATGTGTTTTCAGGCTTCTGTTGGAGTGCACTGGGTGGTGGTAGAGAGATAGGCCCTGAGGATCAGAGAGAGGGCCTCTTTCCAGGGCCCGGAGGTGACCCTGGGAGTGCATCCAGGTCACCGGAGACGGACTGAGAGAGGATTGTGTGTTTATGGACAGACTGGGCCTATGAGAAGTGTTAATTGTAGTTTGTAGCCTTATAGGGTATTGTTTACCTATTGCCATAATAAGTAAAATCTGTGCAATACCCGAGGTGATTGGGAGACACAGTGGTGAACATCTTTCCTGTTTATATGATGTCATATCCTGTTGGGTGCTGGTATTTAGGGAATTCTGACTGCGCAATAAAGGTCTTTGCCTTTTTCCATCTTATGTGCAAAGTCCTTGCCCATGCGCCATTACTGCAAAAGCTTCCAAGCTATTGGAGTATCTATATTCCTAAGTTTGGCCAATGTAAGTATTTTATCACAGAATCATAGAGTAACAGAATGGCTTGGGTTGGAAGGGACCTTAAAGATCTTCTAGTTCCGATGGGCAGGGAATCTGCTACCAGACCAGGTTGCTCAAAGCCCCATCCAACCTGACCCTGAACACTTCCAGGGGTGGGGCACTGGCAGTTTCTCTGTGCAACTTGTTCCATACATCAACACGCTTGCAGTAAAGATGTTTTTCCTAACATTTAATGTAAACCTTCTCTCTTGAGTTTGAAGCCACTTCCCCTTGTCCTGGCACTATATGTCCTTGTAAAAAGTCTCTCTCCATCTTTCTTGCAGGCTCACTTGAGGTACTGAAAGGCTGCAATTAAGTTACCTTGAAGCCTACTCTTCTCCAGGCTGAACAATCTCAATTCTCTTAGCCTTTTCTTGTAGGAGAGTAAAGAGCATTTTCAAAGTTAAAAGTGACATGAAGAAAGACATCCAGCATTTCCCTTTTAATGATGAAGTCAAGTGCTTCAGAAAATATGTGGATTTTATGTCACTGGAAGAAAACTGTCAGTTAAATTATGCATTTGTCCCTTAATGCTCCAGGAGAGAATTAAAGTTCAGCAGAGCTGGTCTCCAAGGAGTCAATGGGAAGGTCCATGCAGCTGAAGTTTTGTACTTGCTTATCTGAGTGCAAACCCAGATCAATACATTTTGGTTTTCACTTGTATCCAGTTTTGTAAAATTCAGAAAAGCTGCCCCCCAGCACAAGTATTGTAAAATGAGTTGGTTATAAGCTTCAGCCAGACATGGCAAAAGCAATGATTTTAAAATTAGTAGGGCAAAATTAATCCTGACTGACATCAATGAGTTGTTATAATTGATATTTAAATTTCTCCAGATGAGGAAATATGCTGGAACTTGTCTGACTGCTTAAAATGCAATGAGTCAAAAAATGGCAGGCACAGGATAGTAGGAAAAAAATCCATAGAATAATAGGTATGATTAAAAAGCATATCTGAAGGGAATTTCTAATTAAGGATTTTCTCCAGGGAGATACAGAGAAAAGCTTGATGCTAAATGAGTTTTGGAGAATCAATGCAGATCCATGAACTGGTCTTAGCACTTTCTGGAGCCTCCCAGATGGCCATGCTGAGGACTAGCACAGATAATTTTACAACCATCAATATTGCTTGCAGGCTCTCACTGCAGTATTGAAGCCAAAGAAACAGTTACAAGATTTTACCTTCCAGTGGAGCTTTTCTTCTGAAATCTTTCAAGCACTTCACAAACTTTCATTCTGTTATGAAATATCTATGAGGAAATATTTCATCCTGGTGTCACAGATAGGAAAAGGGACTCAGAAAAATCTCGTTTCCCTTCTAGAAAGTGCTGAGACAAGGCTCTGCCATCACCGAAATCTCAGTAACTGACAACACACAGCCTGGTGGTACTAGTAATGCACCACTTGGTCTGACAGTGCCCATTTTTTAATATCAAAGTTATCCCCAACTCCTGAGTGACTGTGACAGAGCCAGAGACCTGTGTCTTTCCAGCCAGGTCAGTTTTGCTCACTTCTTCTCTTTCCCCAGTGCACCTTGCTGGTGTCTTTGGAGCTGCTGAGATGTGGGTACCTATCCCAGCGAGCTCATTAGCTGGTCATGGCAGCTTCCCCAGCAGTCAGTTGCAGCAGGAGGCTAGCCTGGCATTTTGGGATAGTCTCTTCTTTTTGTTAACCATGGAGTTGTCGCACACGTCATCCTCAGGGCTGTGCACTTTCCAGAATTTCCACGGCTCCTGAAAATTCCTTTTTCAGGTTTGTCCCTGTTTCTTTACAACACTGGATGCAGTGATATGTATCAGTTTTATTTGAATTAATATGGCCTGCCTGTGCTTGAAGTGCTCTCATTCTCCGTGCAGATTATCTTGGTTTATGTGCATATATTTAAAAGTGTCCATTTTTTTTAAATCTCAAGATTTAATGGACTAACAGAGATCATATCAATAGGCATGTTCAGCCACTGGTACTTGGGGCCTTAGATTAGCTGCTACTTTTGCAGCACTGCAGAAGCACTGATGTAGCCATTTATTTTAGTTTTCTAATGTATGGATTCCATTTCTAAATATGCCCAGAAGCCCAGTGTGATCTTTTCAAGTGGTTTTTGTTCAGTTGTCCAAAAAGCATCAGAAATAGTTGAGAGATAGTCACAAAGGAGTTTCCCTGAAGGACACAGTTGCAGACCCCGGGTGTTTCTAGAGGGTTCTGTAGAAACATTCTGGTCTAGAGCCTCAGTTACTGATTGTTCATGTTTTCTTCATAGATGTTAAATGTCCTACAACATATCAGAAAAAGGAAGAATGTGGTGATGGGCCTTGTCAAGCACATGGATACATCTGGAAGAAAAAAAAATCTAAAGCCTCTGAAGTTTTCTAGTTAAGCTGCCATTTGACTAAGAATTTGTGTTAGTTGTTGAGAAAGGCCATATGGCCCATTAGATCTGCCTTCCTTTGAAAAGTGGTCAAGTTCTCTAATTTCTTTGTCACAGCTGCCATTGAACTCTACGAAGTTAGTGTTTAAAGGATTGCAAGCTTTCATTTTTCTCGGGGATCTGGAAGGGCACAGCTAAGTGGATAATCCCACATTCTGTACAAGTGTTTTTAGCATTGCTATCAAAGGAAAAACCTGAGGTGGGAGAGAGAGTGGTTACTCCAAGACAGTCAAGTTCTCCCTGGCCCATTCTGACGTTGGCTTCCTGTGAGATGATTTCACCATGGGATATACTAGCTTATCCTTGCTGATTTTCTCTTTGATAGAAACCCGTGCACTTGTCTAACAGGTGGCTATTAAAGCAGTGCTGCTGTGTGTAACAGCAGAGCTTCTAAAGAAGCCTGATACTCCTGCTGAACCAAGCTGCAACAAAAAATGCACTGGACTCTTAAGCTTTTCAAAGTACATTACCATCACGACCAGAAATTCCTCAAATAAGTAAATGAAGGGGAATAAAATTCCTGTAAAACATTTTTTTAAAGAATTTAGGTTTCACAGAAAGAATGGAGGAAAATAAAGCTTTGATTGGACCAACCTCTATCAAATTTTCAGGCAAACCTGCACGTGCAGCTGCAACTTTTCCAGTCTGGTTTTCACCAACTAATGAGTCGTGCTGCAAAGAAATTCAAGGTGTCAGAGATTTCTGCAGAAATTGATTGTCTGGATGGAAAATCAGGCTGTCCAGAGGAGACACTTTCCTCACCCAGGAGGACTCAGGTAAGAGGCCATGTTAGGATCTGAATATTAAAAATTTTAGAGAGATGCCTTTGCCAGAATTAAGGTGCAAATGAGACCATATGCCAAAGTCAATAGTATTGATTTTATTTCACAGTAAATGGGGGGAGAAGAGAGTGACAGAGAGACAGATTAAGTAGAAAATATCACCATTCCATGGATCCCAATGGCATCCCATTGATCCTCTTCTTCTAGTCTTCTTGGTGGTGAGGGTCCCACAAGATATAGAGCTCACTGGGTTAATATACATTCGAGCCAGGTGGGAATGCCCAGCTGCCTCCCCTGGCAGGGGCACGTCTGACACTGTCTCTTGTAACAGACTCTGGATCACTTTTATCACTTGGTTCATGTGCAGGGCTCTGGGGCAAGGCCTCAGCAATGAGTCTGGGAGCGCTTTGGGGATCTTTGATGGATTATGACACCTCCTCTGCTGCCTCTGACGTGAGTGGGGCCTTCCTGGGGTGGGGAGGGGGTTTACAGCTGAGCCGGTTTGTGTGAGCGAGGGTGGGTGTTCACTGCCTCTGACCAGAGGCTACACCACACACCCAAAACTCCTCCTCCCCTCGTGGTGGGGGGGACTGGGTGCAAAGCTGCCCTCAGCAGATGTGTCTGTAGGCTATGGCTTCCCCCAGCCCGAACCCAAGCCACGGATGATTTTCAGCACAGCTGCTGGGTTTGGCTCTCTTGTGGATACATTCTTCTCCCTCAGCCTTGTTTATTTCTCCCTAGACCTGAGATAATTGGCCACAGCGTCACCTTTACCTTATCTCAGTTACCGTTAGGGGTAATTACCTCACAGCCACAAGTTCCCCTCAGGAGGCCTCAGGGAGGGGTGGGCTTCGGTGGTGGCAGCTTCTTTACACAGTTCTGCCATAATGGGCCAACAGTCCATTGTAACAATGTTTAAGCCATTAACCCTAACATTTCAGTCTCTCATGGGGCGCTGTCCCGGTTTTGGCTGGGCTTTCCTAAGCCATTAATTTCCTGAGTCGGGCCCAGCGAGGCCGGCAGGAGGCAGCAGTCGGCAGAGCGGGTGCTGCGGCTCCTCAGGCTCCGGGGCAGCGAGGGCGGCCGGAGCGGCCGTGGGCTGTGTCACTCGCGGGACGGGGACAGCCCTCCCAGCCCTCCCGGCAGACGCAGAAGGAGAGGGAAATGCCACCCAGAGCTCTGGAAAGCGAGGCTTCCTCCGTGTCTAATACACAGGGTAAAAAGAGGGTGCTGATCTTGTTCATTACATTTTAAACACTTTTGAAGGCTTGAGTAAATGCTTACTCTGCCTCTTAGAGTAGATGGGGTTGCTTGAAGCAACGAAAGAAAATGCCTCAGGGGCTTTATGACATCCCTCAAACTGCTTCAAAAACGTGAAAGAGAGGAAAGGGCCATTGCTGCACTGAGATGCCAGAACCAGTGAGGTGTTGCTAAAGCCCGAATGCTAAGTGAATAAATCCACAAAATCAAGAAAAGCAGGGGATTAGCTCGAACACCGTTTTTTGCCCAGATGTACAAATAAAGCTGACAAATGGAGATGCCAAATGCAATTGCTTGGGGTCAAAAAGGCAACAGAACTGGGAAGTTGAGATTTAAAAATCAGAAAGCCAGACTCTGAACTTTGGGCAAGAAGGCTTATTAACTGAGCAGGTAGTGTGCTAAAAACCAATCAGAATTTAATTTTACGAAGTAATTGGAGAAAAATTAATGGAAAGGTATCTTGAGTGTTACCTTCATGGAGATTGCCCTTTATATGTAGTCCAGGCAAAAATAATTTTATTCCTCAAATTTAAAATCCCACCTTTCAAATTTTCTCAATTTTTTGTTTTTCATTTTTTTTTAAGTGAAGTTCTCCTGTCAGAACTATAATTTGAATCATTGTGACTAAGCTTTACTACATTTACTACATTGACTAGCTTGTCATTTCTTTATCTGAATTTATCTGTGACTTCCTGAAAAGCTGGATAACTGGAATATTTTTATCCCTTCCATGGCAGCACATGACCTTCAAATGCACAACAAAGAGAATTACTTTGGCCATTACTTATTTTTTGTGAGTACTTTTTTAAATTTTTTTTGGCCTGCTGACAGATATTCAGAAGAAAATTGAGTGAAGTGTGAATGAAGAGTTTCCAACTTTTACCACATGGCAAGGCTGCTGTACAAGCTATTACAAATGCAGATTGAAAATTGCCTGCTCAGCTAGTGCCATGACATACAGGCCCCAGCATTCTGAGGGACTAAAGCTCTGGTTGTAGCTCTCTGGACTGTCCTCGTCATTCTCCAGCTGAGTTTATGAAGATAACAACAGATGTGAAGAGGTTTGAAGAGCCAGCAGCACTGCAGTGGTACACTGAAAGCCAGTGGGAGCACCTCAGCAGCAATGTGTTCTAGAACTGCTCACATGATTGATGGTTTCTCATCACCTCCTCATGTTTTTGGCTGTCCTTGGCCTGGCCAGGAAAATTTAACCCAGGGGAAATAAGGAGAGTCTTCTTTTTTTTTGACTGGAAAATGGGATTATGAGAAGATCCTTATGTGCTTTGCAGAGTACTCAAGTCAAAATAAAATTGAGAATCTGGCTATCAAATCACAAGTATTAACATTAAAACTGAGCAAAGAAGAAGTTTTCCACTGCCTGCACAAAACTGGATTAGATTGATTGGTCTCTATCCATCACAGGATTATTCAAAAAATTGTGGCTCATGCCCGGTTAACCATGTCATTCCAGTTCTGAATATCACTGCACTGAGAGGATTTTCAGCATATTGAGACCTGTTCGAAGATGACTTTATGGGCCGTTCAGTACTCTCACAGTCTCATCACAGCATCCATCCCACGAGGGTGATCCATGTGCTTATCACAGAATTACCCAGTTCCAAGACCCCTGCTGTGGGCAGGGACACATCTTCCCATGCTCTGCACTCTGCAGCTTTTGTTCAAAATGCTCTTAGCAATTTTGCAAAGACGTGAGCACACACTGAGTGCACAACATTACCTGTAAAGGCAGTAAAGGAGCACAGCACACGGAGCTTTTTAAGATGTGGACACAGTTTCTCTCTAGAGGAGATACTTTCAAGAGGCAGAAGTAGGAAGGAATATCAAGCAGCTGCTCTCTAGTGCTGAAGCACAATAGATGCAGGGTGAGTGTACAGTAAAGTGCTGCATTTCAAGGTACGTTAGCAAATTTTCCCATCTTTATTGCAATGAAGTTAAAAGAGTTTTACCAGATTTTTACCGATAGCTGAATCTGTATCTTTCTCAAACTACTATATTTTTGCCTAGGTCTACCATAATTAGTAATTTTTGTGTTTTGTAATGGGAGGAACTTGTGACTAAAAGCAAAATCTGTCTTAAAAGTTTCATGAGAACTTTTCTTGGCTGATTTTTTTTGTGTTGTTTTAAACCATATCTTAGAGTAACACACATTAATGATTCATTTTTGTTTTACTATCAAACAGCTTTCTGAAGAGCAAAGTAGGATCATGTATTTCCATCTGGGTTTTTAAAGACCTCTTTCTAATATCATAGTCCAAGATAAATCAGTTCTTATCCACAGAATAGAGATGGATGTAACTTAATTCGGCAGTCCTCAAATTCTGGATGTGTCTTCCAACTCCGTGGTGATCCCTGAGTTTTCCTAGGGAGTCAGAAAAGTAGCTCCTCTTGTCAAGAATAAACATTTTGGAATTGTTTAACAAGTGAAGAATTCCTGTATCCTGTACAATGAATCCTCTAAGATCACTGCCTCTCAAATTTCATATGATGACAGCTCAGAGTGCACTTGCCAGGCTGGCCTCTTCATTTAAAATGAAATTGAATGAATTTGTTATTTTTTTGCTCCTACACTTAATAAGCGAATGACAGACACATTTCATGAGGTTGAACAACCCACTGGTCTTGATTCCATTCCCACAGAAAGAGAAGCCATAAAGTGTCTGTCCCAGTGAGGCAGGCAGCTTCTGAGACATGCCACCTTCTCCTGAAGAAGGTCAGAAAAGGCCCATTTGAGTGCCATGTTCATTGGACACCCCTTCTGCATCTTCTATCACTTGATATGACAAATAATGTCTGATTCTTTACTGTTTTGTTGTGAGTCTGAGATCAATCATGAGCATTCAGGGTTTTCCCTTTTGTCATCTGGTGTGTGAGCAAATCTTGTTATGGATTTGCGAGGCCCACAATGAGCCTCACTTATGTGACACGTTTCATCTGTTTGTGGGTTGTCTCTATGTGATACATTTGCCAACAGCTCAAGCTCTGTGTTTTCTTGCAATTTAATATCCTTATTCCTCCTTGCCTCTCTGGTTGCTGGCAGCTTCTGCAGTCAGTCGCTTTTAAGAAAGCCCCCAGCAGAGCTCCGGAGGATAGGTACTTGTCCTGTTCAAACTGTTTCCTCTCTCACAGCATCCATGACGTACAGAGAGAGGTAAAGTCAGAGAAACTCCGTCCCATGGACAACACACAAGAAGCAAAAGCAGCTTGATGCTTTTTGTGTCTGTACTAATTCCCTAATTCTCTGTGTTTTGCAGTGACCATCAATAAGAATTAATACATGTCAGCTGTGCTGAGCAGTGCAGTTAAGTGCTCATGTTGGGAAGCTAATGCTTTGCTGCAAAATGGCATTTGGTACTTATCATGGTTTCCAGATTTTTCATGCTCTCAGTAACGTGCATAATTATTTACATCAAAAGGCAGATCAATGACCTATAACTGAGCTTTCAAAAATTATAGGTTTTCCTATTTGACTGCTTCCAGGAGTTTGAGTTACCTGAGCAGTGATGAACAATAGCTATTAGATGAGGAATGACCAAGCAGAATTAATTTAAATTAGCTTGAGATAGCTTTAATAAACTGCTATAAATAAGTGATTTGTGCTGTGTAATATCAGCAGAGAAACACAGCAAGAGATTTTGCATCAACTACTTAAATAATGATGTTGTTGTTATTGCTACAGCCAGATGCTTATAAGGGCTGAGCAACAACTCTTCTTGGTTTCAGTGCAGCTGTGGACAGCCAGCTCCTGTAAACAATCAGCTAGCGAGGACTAAAGCAAGTCTGGCTCGCTCAGGGAAGAGTATCTGTAGCAAAGGTCAGGTTTTGCCATGGGCAGAAGGAAGGCTGGCCATCACCAGCCAGGTCACATAACAAAACTCCTGATGCTGCAGTTTGCTGTGCTTTTGTGCACTTCAGAAAGGTGGAGGAGGAAGGAATTTGAACTGGAAAGTCTTGAAAGAAGTCTGCTGCAGCCAGGATACTTACTGTTCATGAAATGAGAAGGGAAAATGTGTAAAACAACATCTTCAACCTTGACACTGAAAGAAGAACCAGCATTTACTTTTTTTTTTTGGCTCTGTCTCCACCATTGTTTTTTAGACTCTATTGAAATGTAAGTCCTGTTTTTTCTTTCACATTTCAACTCGTCTAGAATGGTCCTAGATTTGTGGGGGCTAGTCAGCAGGACTATCTGGTCTAATGGTCTGAGAATGAGAGATACCATTTTATATGAGAAGGTGAGAGTACTGGGTCAGTCTCCTAGTCTGGCTTTTCTTCACCTTGAAGGGAACCCTTTGCCATTAGAGAAATGAGACCAAGATAGTTACATCTTTTTCCTATTTGATACTTAATGTTATAATCTTGATAGCAGTGGCCTTTGATTTCTGCTATTCAAATTTGCACTTCACAACAGTGTGACACAGGGAAGTTCAATATCTGGTTTTGAGTGCTGTGCTGTCATCACCTACAGGGTACCTTTCTTGTTTCTCATCTATCTCATAACATTTTCCTGAACTTGGAGAAAAGAATGTGATTAAAGTGGTTTGTAAGAAAGTTGTGGGGTTTTTTCATTATAACTCCTTAGACATTTTCCATCACACAACTGAAGGATTAAATGTGTCTTTGTAGCATTTACATTTCCCATGCACATCTGAGGAATGGCACAGAGTCTAACGTGCCTGTTGGTCATTAGGGAGTAAAGCTTGAGGCCATGAGAAACAGCCCTTAGTATTTCCGCATTAGTCATGGAGTACAGTTAATTATATCAAATGAAAGTTCAAACTACAGCATGGCTTTTCTCAAGTGACATTAAAACCACCTCCTGATTCATAGTGCAATGTGCAATAGCTCCTGCTAAATTGCAGCTCTCCTGTCTCAACTGCACAACCAAATACAGCAGTTCAGACACAGGTAATTAATGCTGAGGGAGGTTGTGTAAATGACTGGCTTAAAAAATAACTGGTGTCTGTGGCTGCAAATTTTGGGCATGCAAGGTGAACTGACAAAAACATTAATTTACTTTGTTTTTTATTTAATCCTACTTCCCATATACACTGAATTTCTGCCACCTTCTTCAGATTGTGCGAATAAGGATTGATCTCTTGAGGAATGGGGAACCTCTCTCATCTTTCATCCTGTTCCTTTTTAAAGTTGTATGTAGCTGTTTTATCTTTATGAATTTTTTTTCAGTAATAGGAAGAATTCATAGTGAAACACTTGCAACAACTAGGTAATATTTTGCAAGAAACTTCTTGTAATAAATTCCCTGCACCTTTGCCAATGAGCTTTGATGATAATTTTGAATGTGAGATAGGATTGCAAACCATATATACATGTATATTTTTGGTACTAAGGAAGAAACTAAGATTTATGCTAGCTGTGAAAAGAAATTGAACTTATCAAACTCATTTCACATGTGACTGGTATCTGGAGAATAAATGTGTTCACCACATTTCTGCTGAGCATACTTTAGTGATTTAAAGCTTTAGATTTTTATTTCATAGACATTTGAAATACGGCATATGTGGCTAAGAGAAAACATGTGAAATCATGCCTAAAATCATTATTTCAGATATGATATGAAATCATGATTTTAGATGTTTCAGATCCAAAGAACTTGTGATTTTTCAGTTTCCTTACTTCATTTTTTTGTTTCCCCTTAACTCACACACATCTCTGGAGACTATGCTGCGGGTCAAAGCTGAAATGCAAAGTGATTAGGAAGATTTGTATTATATTGATTTACCTTCCAATACTAAAACCAAGGGTTCACACTGCTGCATTTAGCTGTTTACCCTTCGCTGACACTCACTCCATTACCAGGCACACAGGTAATTAGAACTGCTGAAAATCAACTCAATTATTCTAGAATGAGATATGTACTGCACTATACTCTATCAAGTAAAAATGTTACCTGTGTCAGCCCACATCCATATTGAGGCTTTTCTAAACATTTGTAAGGTTTTCCTGGCTATTTACCATAGATGGACTCTGAGGAAATGGTTGTTGGGATTCCTGGCACAGATACTTTGCTTCTCTTGCTTCTCCGTCGTTCCCAGGCCAGCAAGAGGGGAAGAGTTAGAAAAGAAGTGCAGATGCTCAGGTTTTCTGTTTCTATGCTGTCTGTTACCAGTGTTCAGCAGCTATTTCTTCTAGAACGTTTTCTGTCTCAATTCCAAAAAAGTAACTCTTCTGCTCACCTTCCACGCATCAGGAGGTGGCAAAGTAAGGTGCTGTTGTCTTGGGAAAGAACACACTGATAGACAAGATCCAGTAATACATGTACATTGATGGAAGCGTTTCTACACTTACTTACCTTGCAACACAAACATATCCAGAACTTAAACACTCATTGTAACTAAAATGAGGGAGTCAGCAGACTGTGGTGGTTGCTGGCAGGTCTCTGTCCCCTCCACTGTGCATCTCACCAGTACAGGCTCTTGTTTCTCACCAAAGAGCTCAAAAAAAGCCGGCACACCAGTGTTACACACATTAGATGCACTAGCTCTGCTGCTGAGGGAGCACCTGGTAGGTGCTGAAATCGCACATTGTTGAGGAAAATGTTGAGAAAAGCAAACATAAACCAGGAAAGACTGTGGAGATTTTATGTTCCCGCACTAATGCTTCTTCTCTTCTCCCCATCTCTCCTCTTTGCTCCTTCCTTCTTTCACGAACGCTACACCTGTCAACCTTCAAATCAACCAGCATGCGACACAAGCCATCCAGCTGTGTGGCAGATGGCTGAACTGTGCTTTGTCCTATATACCTCCATGCGGAATTATTTATAAATACCAAACCTGATACTCAGCCTGGTTTTGTAATTGGTAGCTGGATAGTTCTGGGCTTTTTTAAACTGCAGAATTCCCTTGCTTGACTCAAATAGACATCAAAATTTTTAAAAACAGGTCTTGGATTTAAAAGCCATTAATGCTGCTGCTCATGTAGCAACATGCAGCAAAACTCCAGTGTTGTCTCCTTCAGGGTTTCTCAAATCCTGGCTGATTTAGTCGATCTAGAGTCCTCCATGTGTGGTATTTCCTCATCATTACTAATGCACTTGCCCTGTCTCAGTCTCTAGCCATTATTATTATCTTTTTCTGCTATTAGGGAGCTACCCAAAGTCCATCAGACATGCAAATAACTCCAGACTTTTTCACTGGACTCCAGCTGAACTTGGCTGAGTCTCTGCTCATCCTTCTGTACAGCACTGGTAGTTTCATAGGCTTGGGTAAGAGAAATCGTGGGAGACAATCTGGGTGGGATCCAACTAACCTCCTATAGTCTGATCCAGCATGCCCTTGGTGTCTTGGGATGTTTCTTGGAGTGCATCACTTCAGCTTGTGGAGCACTGTAAACTGAAGAACTACAAACTGAGCTGCAGCTTTACTGGGAATGCAAATGTTACAATTATATTAACATAATTTTACTATCTGAACCTATGTTATTGAAAAAGGTGTTTCCCAAAGGGAAACAGAAATAATAGATGCAAATCTGACCGTCTCTATTCTCTATCTGCATAAAGATGTATGGAAGGTTGTACAGCTCTTTCACTGTTAAATCTGCTCTTTGCCGCAGTGATGTCTGAAATTCCCCAACAGCTGTCCATTTTCACAGGTCTAATTCCTTTCCAGGAGAGATACCAACTATGATGAGGTATTTCCACCTGCATGCTGCTCGTGTCAGGTTTAATAACTTGCTGTTATCACTCAGTCCCATCCTATTACACCTTGAGAGGAGGTGAAGCAGGCGAGAGGAGGGGTTTGGTCCATCGTTGTGTCTGAGTCCCAGCAAAAGACCTGGCTGAGACCATGACATCTGGCTGGCTGCTCTAGACTGTCCCAGAGAAGGGAGAGAGGATTTCATGCTGACCTGGACTTTCACAGCCCTATAAGAATGCATGGTATACCAGATATTTGTTAGAGAGTGTGCTATCATGACCATTTTTGCCTATTTTTTGCCTGTGGCTCTGGAATAAGTGAGTTTCTGTGTGCCTGTCTGTAAAGCTCTGCGTTCTGTGACTGAAATATGAGTCAATACAGTGTCCTTTTAGTGCTCCAAATCATCCTTGGAAGGCAAAACTGGGCCTCTGTAGACTATAAATATCTTTCTGTATCTTCACTGCTAAACATCCTCCATCTAGAAACTTCAGCTCTAAAGATGAAACAATTTCTTTTCTTCTTTTATGGATGTTATACTCATGAAAGCTTGTGAGAGAGCAGTTTTGCTTCTGATCTACTGCTTTTTTAACTGCAGGCTTGGAACTGGCATCACTTGTCACCCCAAACAGCGCTCTGCACCTTGGGGTTTTTTAAGTTTGATGGTATCAACTGAGAAATGATAGCAAAAGATAGCAGACAAACCCAGCTAGTCTGGCCCATGAGGTTTGTCTTAGATATGCATCAATTCATCAGATTCATTTTTAAAAGCTAAAGTTTATTATTATTTTAGAATTACTTGTGGATTTACAAATTTTCTTGCTGGTTGTACTGGACACACGACTGAAAGGATAATGTGTTTAAAAAGGTGTGATTGTTTAGTGTATTCAAAATTTGGGTTGTGGTGAAAACTGGTGTATTAAATGGAGCTGATCAGTACATTGCCCTCTGTAACAAAAAAAAAAAGTGCTATGTAGATCTATGGTGAAATTTTCAAAAATAACAAGGCTAAGCACTTCCTGCAAAGTTGAATCTTTTGATGCTAAAATTAGAGCTAACCAAAGTCACTGGTCACTTCAAAACTTTTGTGGCAGTAGAAACCATCATTATGGTCACTTCTTTATACATCTTGGCTCTAGATCCTGACTTTAATATTAACTGCGATGAATGAGTTTATTTTTTGGGCAAAACAGAATCTAGAATGACGACAGCATTGCTGTGATAGTGGCCACTTCTATTACCAGAACAGACTGGTAATTGTTTCTCTGTTGATTGTTTCTCTTGTTAATTGTCTGTTTCTTTTTTTAGCTTCTCAGGTACTTTCCAGCTTGGGTCAGCTCTTCTGATCTTGTTCTGCTTTAGTAGCAGCTGAGTGAGCAACTTCAATTAAAAAAAAGTTTGAATAGTGATTATCCTCTTATGACTGAGAACAGCTGATTTTTTTCTCGACCTTTATCCATGCTTAAGTGACTTTTAGTCAATTCCTCTGTTGGTAGACTGTTCAGTGCAGTATCATCCCAGTTCTGACCCACACGAGCTCTCTTGTACTGCTAGGTACCTGGTACTGCTATGTTCTGCCTTTCTCTCTTGCATTCACCCATTAAAAACCTCCACTCAAGAATTCACGTGAGTCATTCATCTTTATTTAGACATTATTTTGACAGGTGCCTGTTTTTAAACACACACATGCGCACACACACACGTTACACACGTATATGTACATATGTACGTTGACATGTAAGTTTAACATATATAGAACCCATCTATAATTATGTTGACAAATATTTTATTTAAAACAAAACCCCATGTAAGTTAAAAAAAAAAAAAAAAGCTAAATGAAACCCATGGACTTCTGTCAGCTTCCTGGTATCTTTTCACTGTCCTTCAGATATGGTTGCAGTGCACATGATGGTATTGCTCTGCTGAATGATCACCTCTTGCTAATATTTAAATTAAGGGCATTTTTCAGAATAAAATGTTAATCTCTCTCTCATCATTTGCTTTCCCTGCACCAATTTCTTGGCAATTGGACATTTTCAAATATAAATGAACACCATTATAAACTAATCAAGCTGTTCTAACTGCAGAGAGGAAAAGGAGAAGAAAAGGAAAGGACTCTAATATAAAATCACAAAATCACGGATTTATAGAATGGCTAAGGTTGGAAGGCACCTTAAAGATCATCTAGGTCCAACACTCCTGTCATGGGACACCAGGGACAGCATCTACTAAACTAGGTTGCTCAAAGCCCTGTCCAGCCTGGCCTTGAACACTTCCAGGGATGGGGCATCCACAGCTTCTTTAGGCAACCTGTTCCAGTGCCTCACCTCTCTCATAGCGAAGAATTTCTTCCTAATATCTAATCAAAATTTACCCTCCTTCATCTTAAGACCATTCTCCCCTTGTCCTATCACTACATACCAATGCAAAAGTCTCTCTCCCGCTCTCTTTTAGTACCCCTTTAGGTACTGGAAGGCTGCTGTAAGGTCTTCCTGGAGCCTTCTTTTCTCCAGACTGAAAAACACCAATTCTCTCAGCCTTCCCTCATATAAGAGGTGCTCCATCCCTCTAAACATCTTGGTGGGCCTCCTCTGGACTTGCTCCAGCAGTTCCATGTCGTTCCTGTGCTGAAAACCCCAGATCTGGATGTAACACTCCAGGTGGGGTGTCTCCAGAGCAGTGGCAGAATCCTCTTCCTTGACCTGCTGGCCACGCTGCTTTGGATGCAGCCCAGGATATGGTTGGCTTTCTGGGCTGCAAGCACGCAACTTTCAGGACTGCACATCTGGCATACCCTTGTGAATAGCTGTGAGATTCTTGGATGACTATAAAGCAGGATTTTCTAAGAATGTGGGTATTTGACAGAACCTGAAATTCTGGAAATAGGAGTTACAGAGTTGTCCGTTGCAGGCTAAACATCATTTCAAAACAAACAGGTTTGTGTGGAAATTCATGACTACAGAGTCCAGAGATTCTCCTGCAGCACCAAGTGAAAACCTGAAAACATAAATCTCTTCCAAGGAGAAGTGGGCTCCTGGGGCAGAAAGCAGTGATTTCTATTTCAGATAAAATGGTAGAATCTGATTTTGGTTTTCAGGATCATCTACATTGTCACTAGATGGCACATTGGTCTAAAGTTTCAGCTCATAGAGCAACTGCATGGACAAACAGCAAGTTACAGATGGGAACCAGCTAGTAACTACATAGTTACTTGCTCTGTGTGTGGATGTGTGTACGTACACACGCCGGTGTGTACAAGTCCCAGGCATGACACAAAGGAATAGAGTTGTGGGGGTGCTTTTTCTGGGACTCCTCTGTGTATAATACAGTTACATTAGATACAGACACTTGATGTTTATGTGCTGGTATTCAAGGCAGGGATGGGGAGAGAAAAAACATCAAGATGTGTGTCTGAGTACCATCTGTACGTACTTTCCTGTTTTGTGCTTGAAGCAGGTGAAGGGCACCTTCAGACTGTATACTTCACTGCCTCCTTGAAGCAGTTTTTGTTATCTAGGACCTCATATTTAAAAGAACATGCAACGGACCTTAGGAACACTACTCTTAAATGACTAACAAAGTTCTCTGTGCGGAACAGACAGCAAGGATTTTTATATCAGTTTGCAGGTAGAGAGGTGTAGGCTTCCTCCAGTGTCTCAATAAGGTGCTTTCAGATGTTATTTTAGACATCTTTTTCCTGAAATTTGAAAAAAGGCAACAAGTCAGAGCCCAGAACACTCTATTTTGTGTTGTGTTGTGTATCTATTGTCTTTATTTTAAGCCACGAATAAGTGCCTCATATTCCTAACGACTGCCATTTCCCCCTGCCTTGTCCCTGCTCCTGCCATTCTTTATGAAGAAACCATTTGCTGGCTGAGAAACCCACTGCAGCTTACAGAAATGGGTAACCTGTGCATTAATTTCTGCAATGCACTGTGACCAGCAACACATTTCAGAGATTTGTTTTCTTGTTTGTGGAAATCACCTTCTTTTTCACCAATTTCCAGTGCATTCACTTTTTTTTCCAAGATTTTTATGCCTTCTTGAAGAAGATACGTGCAGAGCTTTCCTTACATGGTCTCTTTTGCTCATGACTATCTTCCTCTTTACCTGTTTTCTGCTGTTGTTTACCCCATGAGTCTGGTATTTGTATACTGAGAAAGTCCTTGGTTTTGGCATTTGAAACTGCTGGGAACTTTGATTATCAGAAGTAATTTCAAGTTCTGAATTCTCAAAAGAAGGCAGAGGGCTAATACATATTAAAGCCACAGGACTGAGGTCTATCTACGGAGAAGGTGTTGCATCTCTTTTATTAATAGCATAAGCATTCAATTTACCCTAACTTCTCCGCTCACTGGAAAAAGCCAGGCATGTTGAGAAGCTTACTAAAGTATAGAAATAATTTTTGTTCTTGGTAAGGCCGTTCTGTACTGAAGCAGGAAACTCATGGGAGACTCAGCACATCAGGTTCACTTTGAATTCTACAGTGCAGTAAAACTGATCTTGATCTTAGATGAATTAAGGGGCTTTCCATTCCCCCCCCATTACTTTTTTCCCTTTATGTATTATGTATTTTTGTCCTGAGATGTGGGACTGGCCATTTATAATAGCATATATTAAGTGGAAATTCAGATTCAGATAAAATCCAGGGAAAAAAGGTTATTAATTCAACAACTGTTCTTTTTCTTTCACATTGCAGAAATTGATTTTGGTAAAAGACCTTTACAATTGGTGCAGTTTTAAAATTAGAGGTAGATCTCTGCAGTTGGATTCATTCTTCTCCTTAATTGTGAAATATGACTTGATTTTTAGCAAGTCTGGGAAAGTCTTGAATTTTTAACCTTCAGGAATTACCTAACAGTTCTGCTGTGATCTTTGGGTAGGAATTAAAAGCACTGTCTCAGTTCCTGAAGCAGGGAAAACCTGTAGGGAGAGCTACCATTGGTAGTGTCTTTTTCCCAGAGATTTCTTTAAGATGGGCTTTATCTTGCTGAGAGTGGTTCCCTCATTTTATATACTCATGAGGAAAGGAAAACAGGTGGAGGTGACCACATGGTGCAGGTTGGGGTAAACAGAGGCATATGTCAATATACCTTTTTGGGATCAGTGGACAGTTTATCCTTTGTCCTGTGGAAGAGAAACCAAACCTGAGTCTTTCTCGTCATCTGTATCTGAGCATGGGAAGGAGTCAAGATTTTTTGGTTTGTGTTTTAGAGGCTGCTTCTATATAGGATGAAAAATATGAATGTCTTAGATAAGTGAGACTTCTTGTTCTGTTTGGTGGGACAAAATTAGCCAGAAAGAAAAGTAATTCATGAGTACCCCACAAGCAACCCTGACAACATGGAGATAACCTGTCTTTTTAGGGCTGTTCATCCTTTTTTCTTACAGTCCTCAAAATTTCTCAGAAGTCTGTGGAAGATTTGGTCACGGAATTTAGGATCAGATCTTAGACCTCTTCTAAGAGACATTAATCTGATCCCTTTTCAGGAATCTGACAAATGGCATACTTATGGTTTTGCTCTGATTACTTGTTGATAATTGATGTTTTCACTCTGGTGAAATAATAAAAATCGACACCTTCATCAGTAAAGAAAAATCATAAAAGATAAAGAGAACATCTATCCAGGCAGATGAAAATCACAATGAAGAAAGACTCAGTGCACTAAAGGTTAAGGGGTTTCTTTTGCTTCTCTAGGCAACTTAAAATATTGAAAAGTTAAACCTTCCTCATAGGTGATAAATAATGTCAGACAAAATCCTTTCCAAAACTATTACTTTGGAATTAGCTATCAAATATATCAATAGTTTCACTCCAGTACCTTTCATTACTGCAAAGTTAATGGAAAAATTATTGATTGGTAGTTCAAGCCATACAAATCAACGCTGTGCAACAGTAGCACACAGGGATTAACTACCCGTGAGGAAGCCCTTCACTGGTGTAGGCATTCCTGTTTCAGGTAACACAGCCACAGCAGTATCTTTCAGACACTGTGTCATGCTACAACGTAGGCTTTGTTGACAACATGCCTTATTTAATTTGCAGTCCATGGAATGATATTACTGGTATGGACTATTTTATATGAAGAAAACATCTGCTACCTCTGTGCTGAAACTGTAACCAAAATGCCTCCAAGAAGGTTCAAGCTGGAGAGCAAAAGATGGCTCATTCTGAATGTCAGACTTGCTTGATGCAACACTTTCCCCCATTCTTTTCACTATCAGCAACTCACAGAACCTCTGTGTGGCTTGTAACAAGGTGCTGCTGGGACTCATTTCTAGGAAGTAGCCCAGCTTAGTAAGTTTCCCATCATGTGAGTCTGCATGTGTTTTATTATGTTTATTCCTTGATGGCATTTGTATAAATTAGGAGCTCTGCAAAAAAACTTACATTTCTTAGATTTTGAAGATTGTTTTCCAAAATCTTGGTATCAGTCATGTCCCCCGAAGTATTTCCTTTTGTACCTAAAAAAAATTTGTTTCCAACAAAAATGAACACAAATATGTTAGCTGAAGTTTAGAGAAGGAGGAAAGTGAAGTAGTGGCAAATGCAGGGCTTTAGAAATCACACATGTTCTTCAGTTGCATCAGCTACTTTCTCCCTAGTCTGATTCTTGGGGGAACTGTAACTGTGAAATCATGTGGAATTTATTCTCCTTCTCCCTGTTTGCTTAGGGAAAAGCCCCATGGCAGTATTCTGTATTGACATGCTTATCCCACTTAAACTGTCATATAAGCAATGAGGACTTTGCATCTTGAGTTTCTTTTTGTCTTTGAGGAATGCCCAGTGTCTGAACTGTCATCTGCAGAGAAAACACTTCAGAGTAGGTTCACCAGCAGACCAGCTACATGTCAGCCTAAGAACGAAATCCTCGGAAGGCCAGTTTCAGTTTAACAATATTGCGTACTTATCACTTGATCCTCTCTTGAGCAAAACATCTACTTCATAATATCACATGGATTATGTGACATTTTAGGTGACAGTTGATTTAGAAACACAGCTGCTCAAATTTTATCTTCTGATGTTTGGCTGCAACATTAATTTTGTCTTTACTTTGAGCTGTTTATTGCAAGTTGGTCATTAATCACAGATAATGACTGATACCCTGAAGGTTAATGCTTGAATGCATTCTTCTAAAATAATATTTCTGTGTTGAAGCATATTCCACTGCCATGCAAGATAGAATTAAACAAATGTTGTGATTCTGATATAAGGGTACTGCTGATATATGTCTAATTAACATACTCCAGATGTCAGCACTATTAAAATCTGTCTGTCATCTGCATAATGGGTAATTTGTTACGCCAAGCAAAATACCTGGTTTTCAGATAACCAGATTTTAAAAAACAAAACAGTTCTATATTCATCCCAGAGCATAATGAATACCCCAGAAGAGTCATACTGTCAGTAAGATTCATTCCACTGGGGAAAGTTAGTGTTGTTCTAACTATTTATGTCAAGAAATACCTGATTTGTGTTTCAACACTGTGGAGCCTGGCATTAGCTCTCTCCTTGCTACCCCAAATCTTCCAAACACTCATTTTTTACAAATATCACCACCCATAAAATATTCATGCTTCATAGCAGCAATAATTCATTACTCCCCACCAAATAAATGTAGTTAAACCATCAGCTGAAGGCTCTCTTGCCCCCAGGGACAGTTTAACATAAGGTTTATTAAGATGCCTTGGTATATGTGCAGTGCTGTTTGGTGACATCATGGCTGTGTTTCAAGCCTCTAACAAGGCAATTCACATCAGGAGAGTGCAGTGGAGGGATTGTCACACTGCCTCCCGCAGCGCTTCTTTACAGACTGTCATGGTGTAGCCCATGTGCAGACTCTGAATGCTCTGGGACGTAACTGTGCTCGTCGTCTTTCTACTGACAGTACTACAAGCTCCAGAGCTTCTGGAAGAATCTGGCTGATTATCTCTCAGCTATGAGAATACAAACATTCAATGAAAACTAGCTTTCAGATCTGTTCTCATGCCACAGACTTGAAAAAAAACTAAATTAGCATAGTTTGTCTAAACTTGTCATGCACAATGAGGAGTAAACAAGAAACTTCAAAGATAAGCAAGAGGAATATCTTTAAATAGCTGAAAGGTGGATGAAGTAAACATCTGCTGATTGAAAACCGAGGTCATTAATAAAAGAAGGTTCTTGAATTAGTCATCCCCTTTCTGTCTGTGGGATATTAAACAGTTGCAATGCTAAATACAGAGGCAGTGCAACTGAGGATCAGCTCTTAGTGAAGGTACTCTCAACAGCATGAGACACAGAGCAGTGCCCGTACTGATTCTGCTCTTCCTCACAGTAGAGGTGTGGTAGTAGTGGTGCAACCCTACTGAAATTTTAGCTTTCCTTGGTTCCAAACCAACAAGTTAATCTCACAAATGCAAATTAGGGGTCTGAAGCTTTTCCTGTACAGAGTTGGCTCCTGACATTAGACTGGGGTGCAGGGTGGAGAGATGCCTTTCTTTTAAGTAAAGTGAATTGATTCCAACTGTATTTCACGGAACTATGGACAAAATAACATTCACCAAATCAGAAGGAAATTCAAATTCTTTAACACGGAGAGAGCAATGAATATTTACATATCAAAGGGGTTAGTGTTCTTCTATTTAAAAAAAATAATTTTTTACTGCATGCATCTCTTCACCCATTCAAGCTAAGGAGACCAAAGACCTTGGAGCCACTATAGCTACCCCTCTAGAGAATTTATCTCTAAAATTGTATGAGGTGATTTTCCTCCTCAAAGTCACTTCTCACAGGAACAGCCTGGTTTTCACTTAAAATATGCCAATAATGTAGCAATGATGTTTCAGGTTCTGTACTGAGGCTTTTTCGTCAAGTCTCAAGTACATGCCAGTCTCTTGCTTTCACTTCTGTACACGTTCAGCTTGCAATAAGACTGTCAAGCAGATGAAAGTGACTGCCTCAAGTACAGACAACCCCAGCCCTTATTATTCCTACAGCTTCTTGGTTCTGTGTCTTCTGACCACTCTGTCCCTCTTCTTACTGGAAGATGGATGCCATTTTAGAAAGCCTTATTCAGCATTAAAGCTCCACTTTTTCCTACAGAGTACCAGCAAGGACCTGCTGATTTCTGGTGGCCAGGGAACACCCATTATAAAAAGCTGTGGTTGTGTTCCCATGCAGATAATTGCTCAGAGAGGGATCCTTTAACTTTGGTGAACAGATGAAGAGAATAGGCCAAGCACCATAATTTTGACTTCAGTAACAAAACAATTAGTCTCATAATGCAATCGCACTAAGCTGGGCTTTCATAGGTTTGGGTAACAGTGCCAAAAGAACGACCATGAAAGACAAAAGACACTAGCCAGCAGTCCAACAAAGCCTCCTGTTTGTGCAATTTGAAGATGTGATTGACAGTGTTCCCAGCATCTGATCTTTAGCAACAATTCCCAACTGGCCTGTGATGCATTAGGGCTATTGTTACATTTATGAAGTAGCAATACATCTAGTGCTTGGATTGTGTTTTTTCCAGTTTCTTTTATCATGGGGAGTGACCACCTTGGGGTGGGTGATGCTGGAAATACAGTGTTGGGAAAGAGATGCAGAATAATTAAGCCAAACACACCTGGCAAAATACACAATTTCCCCTTCTATTGAATTTAGTACTGAGCTACCAAGAAATCCTTCTCTCTTTCTACCAAAGATGCCTTCACAGTCATTTTTTAATTACAAGCTGAACCTTGTTTAGTGACTGAAGTACATTTAGTTGTCATCAAGATTTTCCTAAGTTACCATGTTCAAGCACATGTTCTCAGTGCTTTAAATGCAAGAAAGAGGAAGCCACTGATCTGCAAAAAGTGTTCATTAAAATGTGCAGACACACACAAAAGCTCACACAATTTACATGAACCAATTAAATGGCACACTATGCCCCTAATAAGCAAGCTTGAAGATAAAATTAAACGATATTTTATTTGCTAAATGAATTGACCTTTACCAACACAATCTATAAAATCAATTTAGCATACTATAACCCTTGCAGATTGGCAGTCTTTTCACACCAGGAGTCTAAAAAATAAGCACAACAGGCATTTCAGTACCCAGTAACATATCATTAAAACACGTCCCAAGGCATTTCACAATCCATAAACAGTGCACGCATTAGCAATCGATTGCTCATTATAACCACCACATGGCCTGGATGTTATCTTGCACAGCATCTTAATTTTCCTTGACCCTAGCTCCATATTGCTCAGGAGAGGCCCCTTATGTGAACTGGTGAAAAATTCCTTCAACAGATAACTTTAGCATGCCAAATATTTCTCTTTAGTTTTGGAGACGTGGTATCTTGGTGTGAATTTGCAGTTCTGTGAAACGTTTGTAATATTTGAATTTTGTGTTTCTGAATCGAGTGCCGTTTTTCCTTCAGCATCTTAAAGAGCACCGAATGCTGAAAGCATATTTGAATTTCTCTGCAGTCGTATGGTTTGTATACAGAATTTTGCTAGCAGCTGGGAAAGAAAAGAGAGAAAGGCACAGAACAAAGGTGGTAAAAAGCAGCTTCATGACTGCCTCCTCACTGATGTAATCAAAGAATATGGATTCCAGATGTTCTGACAATCCTGTGCTGCAACTTGGCAGTGCTTTGCAGTGATGTTCATGTGGTTTCCCAAATCCACGATACAGTACTCCTCTTGGTTAACAAGCCTCTTGGCTTTTGTCTGAGCACAAACTACATGCATGAGTTATGCTACAGGGGGAAAGCTACTTTATCTGAAAACCATAATTAATTTCAGGTGCGTTCCTAAAAGAAGAGCTGCCAGTTGGTAATAGCAATATAACTCTTCATCACTAGCAACAAAACAGGTGCTTGCCAATGGTTCATTAGCCATGCAGCTGTAGTGGTCTGGGAGAGCTGTACCTTAGATGGCAATAGAAACCCACATTTGAGTGTTGGGGTGGAAAAGGTCTTTTTCAGACCCCGTGGCTTTGTCTCTGGTGCAAAACTGATCTGGGTTAAGACATGAGATTGAATAAGGTATCATTAATTCTTCTCACTGACATAATTTTGGTAGAAAGTGCTACTTGGTTTGTGACAAGTAGCACTCTCTGAGACAATGCCTAGGACCAGTCCAGGGAAAAGAATGTGCCGGAGTCTATTTTCAATACATTGTGTGAACAGTGCTGCTTTAGGTTTACTTCCTTCGGTCCTTCACTCTCCTTCAGCACTGTCCAGCAAGCTTTGTACACACGGATGCTCCTACCTCAGAGAGGCAAGAAGAGACACATTTTGTCTCATCCTAGAAAAACACCTCCCTGAGGTGTGGCAGCACGGCCTCTGAGAACTAAAAATTGAAAGCCTCGTAGAAGCCAGAGGCAAGTGTTGGTTAGGTGCTGGTCACTGGGAATGTAGCCCAAGTCGCTAGGATTCTGGGCCAATGACCTATTCACTGGCTTTGTTTTATTTACAAGAATAGAAGATAGCCTGCCCATCTACTTTCTAGGAAGAAGGAGCTGCTCTTAGCCAAGTTGTGTTTAGAAATGAGCATGATTCTACTGTGCTACAGTTCTTCAGTGAAAAGACAGATTGACAGACAGGGAGTAGCACATCGTATTTTTCAGCCAAGTATTTTAATGACCTCTCTGTCCTTTTTGTTTCTATTTTCTGATATTATAGAATCTTATTTTTCTGACTGATTACTCTCACAAACAGAAATATTAAGACTGTGCTTAAGCAGAATATCACCAAAACACACCTAGTCATGGCCAAGGAAATACCATCAGTGTATTAAGCCAAACAAGCTACACACAGTAGACAGTGGACTGAAACAAATTCTGCCCTTGGGGTTGTTCAGGAAAGACTAAGCATGCTCATTTCTTGAAAAGCACCATTCTGGGTTTTTCTGGGAAGGAGATAATTTTTTTTCACAGCAGCCTATTTGGTACTGTATTTTAAATGGTTGAATAAAACGGTGTTTTAGCTGTTGCTGAAATTTTTTTATACAGTGCCAAAGCCTTCTCTGTTTGTCACTTTGTGATCCCAGTGGAGTAGGCTGAGGGTGAACAACAAGTTGGGAAAGGACACAGCCCCAGGACAGCTGACCCCAGCTGACCAAAGGGATGTTCTAGACCATACAGTATCAGGCTTAGCAGCAAAATAGAGGGAAGTTTTTCCAAAATAACTGTTTCTTGGTGACTGTCTGGGCGTGGGTGTGATGGTAGTGAGTGTTGTATCACTTGGGTAGTTTTCTGTTTTAGTATTTTTTGTGTTTGTTTGCTTGCTTTTTTCCCATTTCCTTCATTTATTACATTGTCCTTATCTCGACCTTTGGGGTTTTTAATCTCACTTCTGTCTTTTTTGATTGTCTCCCCAGTCCTCTGGGGGAAGTGAGCAAGTGACTGGGTAGGCGCTTATGGTCAGCTGGGGTCAACCCACCATCGACATAATTATCTGTCAGTCTGTCAGTCTCTCCATCTCTTAGAAATCCTTTTGTTTTGAATCCTGACACCAGAGAATACCCACGGGCACAGAAGTGAACAGGTAAATGTGGCTTGGGTACACTACACAAGACAGCAAGGATGAAAGAACACTGCTTTTCCTTCTCTGAGTTTGCAAACTACACACCTGGCTATGCAAATACTCGTTCCTGAAAGTTGTGGTTCCATTTGGTGTTTGAGTTCAGAAATGCCTACCTGCAAAAAGAAGACCTAGTCTGTATTAGTGAAAAGAATGCAAGTATAACAAGGTCATTTACAGAGAGACCTGGTAAACTTACCATTTACAGTCTGCAAGAAGTAAACTCTACAGAGAACAGTCAACCACCTCTGCAGGCTCATAAAGCATGATAGCTGCAAAAGTGCCAAGGAATGGAACTTTTGTAACATATCCTGTGGCTGTTTTCCAGGTTGGACAGGCATTATGCCTTGAAAAATTGCCCGTATCTCAGAAAGGGACAGTCAGAGCTATTCTATACTTACCAATATTGGCTTGTGGAATTGAAAATGATGAATTGCCTAAATTTGGTTCCGTTCATTTTTAACAATACTTAATAGTGCTTTTAATCAAAGAAGCTTGTTACAAAAACTGTAAATTCAAGACAAAAAAATCTTTAGAGAGTAGGAAAATTATTTATTAAAGAAAATTCTGGGCATAGTGCCAAAATCTATTAAGCTGATCAATACTGTTTTGGGGGAAGTAACTGGGGATATAATTTTGTCATCCACACAAAAGTTGGGAAGGCTGCCATGTTGATGACAGGAGAAAACCTGAAAACATATAAATGTTAGAACTTTCCAGGTCTCCAGACTGAAGTCAACAAAGTTATTCAGACTTATACTTCAAAAATTATATTGGAATTTGACCTAAGTCTATAAGACAATATATGCAGAGAAAAAATTTAATTTTTAGTGATATCAGATATTTCAGATTGTAGAGTAAATTATCTTCCCCAGACTGAGGGACTTGTGTTCACTGTACAGCCAACAATACTTGAAAAACCGTCTCTACCTCCACATGGGAAGCATTAAATATCACCAAATCATAACAAGATTTCAAAATGCAAAGTATTCAACTTCTGTCTATTTTTTATTTGGTTTTTCAAAACCATATGTCTCATAGAATGGTCAAAATAAATCATTCTACAGCAGTACCTTAATTTAGAGTAAAATAATACAGCACTTTTCCCCCAGGTTTCCAGATAAGAGTTATTAATACAGAGTTTCCAAGACACAGACTTTTTCTAACGCTGATAAGATTTCCCAGTGGCCAAATATGCCATGAATGAGTGTCTTCCTTTACATGGCTCCATACAAACAGCTGAGAACATGAAGAAAAAGTGAGGATGACAATACACACCTGCATAATGTCACACAAAAAGCTACAGTTACACTAAGACAAACAAGACAAAACCCAGACTTTGATTTTAGCTTTTATTTCCGCCACAGATCTGATTCGCAGGGAGGGTTTTGAGGGAAGGTCGTTTTGCCATGCCCAGGCACATGTGTGCTGGCTGCTCCCTGGCATCCCAGGGAACTGGGAGCTGCAGGGGCTTCCTGGGCTGGCAGGGCATGGCAGGGCATGGCCAGCCAGAGCCTGTCGCACTGCTCCAGTCAGAGAGCAGGGTGGGCTGGGGGGCAGACAGGACAGCCTGGCTGGGCCGTCAGCCCATGGGTGAGGGCGAGGATCGGGTCTGGGGAAGGCAACCAGAGTCAGAGACAGGCTCAGGGTGTTGACAGGGTCAGGGTGAGGCCAGGCCAGGAAATCAGTCCATGGGACATAACCTGGATGAACGGGCTTCATGGCCAGCCACACACGTGGCTTTAGGTGAGGAGGGGTAACAAAAAACAATATTCTGAGATCAATAGCTGTCATCCTATGAAAAGTGAACATATGTTTCCCTTCGAAGAGACTGCTTCTGAACAGTATTTTAGTATCTGTATAGAAAATAAACTCATGGTTAACCTAAAAATGCAATTGGTGTGAAGGACTGACATTAATTTGTTGGTTTTTATGAGCTTAGAAGTTGTCTGAGATAGACTGCAGTGGTAGGAAGAAATTAGATGCATTTGCATCTTGAGACACATGCAAATGACATATTTCTGTTTACAAGATGATAGCAAACAGACATATTTTAAGTAAGAATACATACTGATACATTTTCTATAGTAACTTGATTTTACCAATAAAGCTACAAAAATTTACATAAGCCTACCTCCTCATATCTATGGCAGGCAAATTTAAAAAGTACTATTCAATAAGAACATTGTCATCTACTTCACTTTGTGTTGAGGTAGAAAAGTACACCTTTTTTTAAGATGATAGAATCATTTAGGTTGGAAAAGACCTTTAAGATCATTGAGTGAAACTGTAAACCTAACACTGCCAAATCCACCACTAGACCATGTCCCTGAGTGCCACATCTATATATCTTTTAAATGCCTCCAGAAACGGTGACTCAGCCACTTCCCTGATGACATATTAAGTTTGTGGATTTATCACCAGCCTGTCTGTCAGACCCAGCCACGCATGATGGATGTTGAAGGAAGCAAATGAGATGACAAAATGGCAAGAATTTGGAGGAACTGTCACAACAGTGTCTGGTTTTGTTAAAGAACATTAATCAAGAGAATTTGCAGTTGGGAATTAAAGCGTTTTGTTTACTGACCATGGATTCAAACACTTGGATTATCCCTTTTGGGTGGTTATAGTTTCAGGATTCCTTGGCTAAATAATTTCCTTTAAAAGATCTTACTTGACTTTATTAAATGATGACCAAATTTACACTGAGTTTTTGAGATACGGAGTTGACCTTTTACCTTTCTCTCTGGCTTTACTCATACATAGCCAAAGGCTAAATCAGGAATCTAATTCTTACTGAGACCCTTGATATTAGGTAGATTTAGCTGAACAACTTTAAATCAATGTGATATTTGCTTAATTCATCTTTTCTTATCTTATACAGATTTTGGCTAATTGTTTAATCTCTGTGGTTCTTTCTTTTGTTAACTTCAAAAGTATTGTTAAATTCAAAAGTATTGTAATACTGGATTACAATAGCATTGTTAACAGGGCTGTTCACTGTTTTCTGCTCAAAAGAACTTCTTATTGTTTGCTTGTGTCATCTACAGTTTGAATGCCTCATGCTTCAAAGAACATTGCAAAAGACATACACTTGCATGGTTCTGCTGCAATACCATTCTTTATTATCTGCATCTCCTTCCACATTTGTTATACTAAAGAAATTTACTGTCTAAGGGATCATCTTATTAGCATTCAGCAAATCCTCATGAATGTTTTTTGCCCGAAGTCATGACCTGAGCATTGCTGCAACAATTGAAACAGAAACACAAAAAAATAGAGGTAAGTAGCAGTTTGAGACAAATTCATGAGAGGATGCTGAAGTTTAAAGCTATGACCAATTTAGAGACACTAAATGTCAGGACTTTCACTGTATAATTAGGAATATTTTCATTCTGAAGGGGAAAAGAAAGTTGTAATTCAAAGCACACAGTCTGAAATATGTGCATTGAATTAGTAAGATGAGCCAAAGGGGCTCTCTGAGATAACTGAAAAAGCTATCTGCATATATTATGTTTCTGCTGCACAAAGTTCTTTTGCTGTGTGAGTCATCAGCCACTGGGAGGTCTTAAGAAGCAGGTTTTTTCTTGAGATGATGGGCTGGAGAATTAGAGAAACTTAAAACCTAATTAAATGTAGTTGATGCTATACTTAAGCAAGTTCCAGCATTCAACTAAATTTTACTGGATTGAAAGACGCAGTTATCTCAGAGACATGATGACATTTTCACCCCCATGTAAAGAAGAGAGTTCATCTCTTTTTTGGTAGCAGTTGAATGTCCTCCATTGTAAGGAACATTTTCCGCATCTTAGTTATCCTTGTGATTTATTTTCTCTAAATCTTCTGTAATTTCTCTCCTACTCTTCTAGCTATTAGAACTAGACACATGATTCCAATGGCATTAGCATGGATACAGAAAGTAGTGATGTTTTAACCTATGCAGTCTTGAGCTCCAGGCTGTACAGGGATTGTTTCCTTATTGCTCTTGGACAGTTGCACAAACAGTGTGCTCATATTGATCTGACCACACAGTGCAGGACAGAGTCTTCTTAAGACATAACATATGACTATATGACTACTCCTGTCTCGTAAGTAAAACATCCCATACTCTCTTGGTGAGTATGGGATGTTGATTTGGTTACTTACTCCTTTTTCCCTCACTTAGGGACTGTTTACCCAGTAACCTGGTTTGACTTTTGTCAGTAATCTGTACTATTCATTAGTATCCAGCTCTCCAATTCACCTGTATATCTTATTAGTCATTTTATATGTTATTTTTTTGCTCAGATTGAGGGATGAAAAGCTGAATAAATTAATTATAAATGGTACCGATGTATCCTGGCTTAAACATAAAGATTCTATAACTGTAATTTAAATTCTGTCAAAGTTGTTTGGGTTTTTAGATTATTATTAAATTGTCACAAAGCAATTTATTAAATCTTTTTTTTTTTAGGGTGGAGTGTGTGTATTTGCATCCCAAAATACAATGCCATTAAACAATCAAGTTAATGAAAAAGATCCATTGCTTGCACCTGTAATGCTTAGCTGTAATTAC
This sequence comes from Struthidea cinerea, assembly GCA_013397865.1. NCBI lineage: Eukaryota > Metazoa > Chordata > Aves > Passeriformes > Corcoracidae > Struthidea > Struthidea cinerea. The sequence goes on along the minus strand of VZTI01010902.1, from coordinate 197,777 downwards.
ACTATCATATTTAATTCCTCACTTTTCAACTCTTTTCCAGCCATTCTAGTATCTTGGCCAAGACTGATATTTTGTAATAGGTGTTTTTAATATTATAAAATATTAGCATATTTCTTCTATGGCATAGAAGAATAGCATAAATTGTCTTCTATTATTTAGAATTTTGCTAGCGTTCCAAGAATTACCAAGCACCAGCATTAGTGATTCGGAGCACTCATAATCAGATCACAAAATCACAGAAGGGCTGAGTTGGAAGGGACCTCTGGAGGTCATCTTGTCCAATCTCCCTGCAAGGACACCTAGAGAAGGCTGTTCAGGACAGTGTCCAGACAGCCTTTGAATATCTCCAAGGATGGAGACTCTACCACTTCTCTGGACAACCTGTGGCAGTGCTCAGTCAACTGCACAGTAAAAAAGTGTTTCCTGATGTTCAGACAAAACCTCCTGTGTTCCAGTTTGTGCCCATTGACTCTTAGTCTGTCACTGGACACTGAGAAGAGCCTGGATCCATATTCTCTATATCCTCTTTTCGGATATTTGTACACATTGATGACCTCCCTCCTGAACTTTCTTTTCCTGGGCTGAACAGTTCCAGCTCTCTCAGCCTTTCCTCATAGGACAGATTGTCCAGTCTCTTAACCTTCTTCGTGGCCCTCTGCGTGATTTTTTTCCTTTAGCTCCATATTTCTGTTGTACTGGGAAGCACAGGCCTGGACACTGCAGCTGTGGCCTCACCAGTGCGGAGTGAAGGATCACCTCTATCAACCTGCTGGCAGTGCTCCTTCTAAAGTACCCCAGGATAGGCCTTCATTGCCACAAGGGCATATTGCTGGCTCATGTTCTATTAAAACTATCCTTGGCTTTATAAATTATGAGGGTGTGGTGGTGGGTTATTGTTCCACTTGGTGTTCACCAGCACTCGCTGGTCTTTTTCTGTAGAGCAACTTCCTTCTATTAAGTCTGCTGGAACTCACAGAATTCTTAGCTGGGCCATTAACCAGATAAGGGAAAAAAGACCCCCTGACTTTAGTACCTACAGTTGACTATTTTTCTGGCTTATTTACTGATGGAATTAAAATTATTTCTTTATCATTTAAAAGATACTTATATTTTAAGTGTCACTAAAGCATGTCCCTAAGCACCACATCTACGTGCCTTTTAAATACCTTCAGGGATGGTGACTCAATCACTTCCTGGGCAGCCTGTTCCAATGCTTGACCACACTTTCAGTGAAGAAATTTTTCTGAAGCTAAAAATTTTTCCAATCTTGAACTCCCCTGACATAACTTGAAGCTGTTTCCTCTCATCCTGTTACTTGTTAAGTGGGAGAAGAGATCAACACCTACCTTGCCACAATCTCTTTTCAGGTAGTTGTAGAGAAGAGTAAGATCTCCCCTGAGCTTCCTTTCTCCAGACTAAACAACCCCAGGTCCCTCAGCCACAAGTACAAGACTTGTACTCTAGACCATTTACCAATTCTGTTATTCTGTGATACACTGAGTAAATGAAATAGCTAAAAATATGTAGTGCCTATAAAATATTTGAATCTTTTCTCGATAGACACATCTGAGGAATGTAGAAATGAGAAAGTTCTTCTTTACTAACTGGCATTTTCATTATGAAATCTCACAAGGATCACTTGTCTATTGGTCCTAGGCAAAATCTACATGATTCCAGTAAATGAAATAGGCGACATGACCTTGAACATCATCAATAAGCAAATGTCTCCTTGCTGTTTCCTGCATTAAAGCACATACACTCACTGCCTTTATTGGTATGGCTCATTGTTTGAAAAAGTTCTGTCTTTGTAGGATAAATATTGCAAACACCTTATTGCAAATCTGAGCAAAAGAGAGGTGATAATGGAGCTTTTACGGATCCATTTGGGAGAAGCTGCAATGTAGGCTGCTATGGTTAAAGATCTACACCCACACTTTAGTCATTTAGGTTTTTTACCTATGAGAGTCCCAGACTCTGAGCAGTGGTGAGTAACGCTTCCTGGGAATTACTGTGGGCTGGGAGACTTACCTCACCCTGAAGTAATAACCTGGCTTCAGTTATTCATGTCTTTGGTACAACTTCTGAAGTGTAATGAGAATATAAATGAGCAAGAAAACTTAAGTACTCTGGAAAATTTATCTGTTGCAGCATGATGTACTATTTCTCTTCAGCAACACAGCTTGCCACAAACTGTTCAGATCTGTTGTTCATTCCACAGACTTCACTCCAAGCAGAAAACCCAAGGTCAGATTCTTATCTTCAAGTGTTTGCTAACTAGAGCACAGGAAATCTGAGACGTCAACTAGCAATGACATAAACAAGACTAAGTTTACTCCTCTGATGCAATGCAGCTATCTTCAAAAAGCTAAAGCATAATTTTTTTGTGCTGTGTGAGGAGTGATATCCCCATCATTTTTAAAGGACATTGTAATAAAGCAGGCAAGTCTAAGATGAGGAGTAGCTGCTCATAACTAACTGCTGGATCTGCCAAATCTCACCTGGACTGAGTTTTCAGCTTTCACTCACACCTCTATCAGCCTTACTGGGAACTTTCACTTATGTGAAAGGACAGTTAGGTGCATTGGTATTCAAATCTCTTTCAAACCTTGCAACATAATTATCAAAGGGAAAATTGTGAGTCTCCACTTAAGAGTAATTGCTGCAACAGATGCAATTATGTTTTGCAAGGCAGAACTTGTCTTACAAAAATCCTAAACTTGCTCTCTAGCTTCATTTTGGCGTCAATAGCAAGAATCAGAGGTATACTATGTATCTCTACTCAGTGTTACCTTTAACACCCAGATGGTGTCAAACCCAAGCAGTCCACTTTCTTTGTTTTATTGTACTGTCATGTGCAATCTCTTTTGTTGTTTATCTTATTTTTGCTGAACGTGCCCATATTTATTCACTGTACCTAGAGACTTTAATTTAAGCCCTGACATTGTTGTGCTTGTGCTGTACAAACACACAATAAAAGCCCTTGTCTCACAAGGGCTGCTATCTAACCTCATACAACAGGCACGAATGAAAGACACATGGTGTGAGTTCTATAAAGTTATACAGGAGATTTGTGTGAGAGCTTGGAACAGAATTAATTTTGCAATGCCCCTGTTCTGTTCTCTGTCCTCTGGATCCCTATGCCTCTCAACACACGTCAAAAACTGGGAAGAGATTGGGGTTTTTTTACCATGAACTCCGTGGATGTTGTATTAAACACATTAATTCCATTTGCGTGAGGCAGATCATCTATTATTCTTTTTCTTTCAACTTAATAGTGGAAATGGACTTGAAATCTCTAGCAGGATATGGATCTTTTTTAAGTCTCATGCCTAAATTAACCAGAAGAATCCTGTTGCTTAGACCATTCTTGTTTTCCATTGCCCTGTAGAGTGGTTTTACTCCTTATATGTTTAGTTTTGATACCTTTGTTATCACTTAGATGGAACATGTTTTGACTGAGCACAATTTCTGAAGACAATCTTCTAGATTCATAAACAGTATGGCTTTTATTAATCTCTCCTGCTATGCACATTATTTATTAATAATGAATATATTTTTCATAATATAATTATTATTATTTTTGGTCAAATGCAATATTCTAAAAGCTACACAGATTTATTCTTCATCCTTTCAATTCTAAAATAAAAAAAAAGACAATTTAAGTCACTTATTCTGCTAATGGAAGAATAGTATATATAAACAGATCTAATAAGTTGCTTGTTCCTTTACAATACATTAAGATATAATGGTCAAATTCTTACTGTCTGGTGCTGATAAACCATTTTTATATTCATTACTCACATAACCTCAATCACTGATAAGAAATCCATGATCTCTTTATTTCATAATATCTTTCCTTTTGCCGTGTACGCAGTTAAAGTGTATCTTCACATTCCTTTGTTTAAAAACTCCTTGTGATTATTATATCGAGTCTCCTATCACACAAGGCAAAGTTCTAAGCAAATATTGCATCTCATTTCAGTAGATTAACTTCAACTGCTTATTCTCATAAATGAAAAAGTACAGATATTTGTAGAATCAAAGTCTCTGTATTAATCTTCTGGAAAACCCTTATTGAGAGAAACGCATTTGTGTTCACTCAAAGTTTTAACCTGACATCAGGAGAACAATAGTATCTTTTGCTTTTGAATGCCTGCATTAGCAACATGGAACTTGTCGTAATAATTTCAACTATTTAATTGCTAAGGCTGTAAAGACTGTTTTCCTCAGTTATGTTCTTATCTGTTTTACGTATTTTCCTTTTGTTTGCATAAGGAGAAACAAAAGTATGAAGATAAATGGCTTTCCCTGACTTTGGTGTTGCAGTCATTTTTCCATATTGGTCTCTTAAACAGTACAGAAACTACTCAAACAGCATCTTCAATATGACTAATGTACCTAAACCTAAGCCTGAGTATAATGTTTATAGTATCTAGGCCACAAGTTTCAGAGCTGGTATTGATGGACAAGAAATGGAGGCATGCAGGCAGTCATTAATTTTCAGGGTTTTTTTTCCCTCAGTTCTTTCAGTGCTTTGATTAATTTGACTTCTTGTTTAAAAAGCAGAGATCATAAATCTGGAAAATATTTGCCTAAGGTACCTGATTTTAGCATACAATTCAAACCTATTGACTTCAGCTGTTCTGCTAGAATTAAAAAGCAGACTCTAATGTCTGGTGTAGTCTCTGGTCTAATCTTGTTTACTTGCAGAAAGTCATGTTTCTCTAAGCACAGTGTGGAACTGCTTTATTTCAAAATCAACACATCTCTTGTATCCTACCCTCTACTTCTTGTGTCTGTGCTCTCAATTAGTCACCCTTGCAACTGCTGTTGCTGGCTTTCTCCTCCAAGCTGCACAGGCTGCAATCAGTGACGCAGAATCCTTGCAAAGGCAATCAGTACGCCCGTCACTGGCAGAAGAGGTTCTTCCCTGCATTGGTTATGCAGCCAAATGTACTTGGGCTGTATCTCCAACGGGTTAGTATAAGCCATACTGGTTATGAATCTAGAAGATTGTCTTCAGAAATTGTGCTTTGTCAAAACATGCTCTGTCAAAGTGATAACGAAGGTATCAAAACTAAATTTGTTATTCCTACTAGAGAATGGAACTGGATTGCTCCAGCTGAGCCAGAAAGTGCTAACAGCAACCACCAGCCTCAGCAAGGCTTGTAATTCACTTTGGTTCCCAAACCATACCCATCCTCCTCCCCAGTCTTGCCAGAATTTTACAGGATAACTTACAAACATTGGCCTGTTTGATCAGTTCTCCATAGTGCATTTCATTGAAAATCTACCAATATTTTTGAGAAAAAACACTACCAGTGCTGTTAGTAAAGAAAGATGTGCACTGGCTTCTTCTAAGAGTAGGAGGGAGTATTTTGTGCACGTCCTCTAACTTCACACTTTTCTTGATGAGGGGAAGATATAAGTCCTGGCGTTTCTCCCAACAGCTTACATATGAAAAAGCTGCAGGATGAAATGCATGAATATTCTTTAAAGAACGGACAGAAGCTGAGGTCTCCCTCCTTTGATCAATTCTTCTAATCCTAAGACCTCACTATCAAAGCCATATCCACTGTGTTTTCCAAGTTGTACTTCAATTAGCTTTAAAAACCAGAGCAGTTTCACTAGTGAATATTGGTTGTTTCCACTGCAGAAATCCACACACCATGATAGATGAAGTGCTTTGGAGAAGATCTGCCAGGAAGCCAGAAAAGAATTTCATTCCTGCTGCTGAGCTACTATAAAACCTGAGTGTTATCGCAGTCTTATTTTGCTGCTGTGTTCAGGAGACCCATTTCTGCACAAATGATCTGACAGTACTTAAGTCTGGAAGTGAGATAACGGCTTCACACTCACGTGCTCAGAGGCACTGTCATGTACCTTAGATTTAGGTACCCCAATAATGTAGAAATAACCCTTTTATGGCCTGAAATTGCAGGCTCTAGGAGTGCAAATCTAAGTTCACCCAGAACTAGTATTTCTATGTGATACTGCCTTGAACTCCCCTGTACACAGTATAAACATATCCTAGTTAGATGCTGTGGTATTCAGGATGATAGCACTTCAGTCTGATGTCAGCACTTTGTTTTAACCTGAATTCCATCTGTAAGACAACCTGAAGAGCACATGATTCTTATAGCATGAGCTGAACAGGTAGTCGAAGGGTAAACATTCTTTGAAAGGATGTTGTTTCCCCAGCAGTGGTAATTCCGTGTCTGCAGGTACAGGTATATGGTAGATTATGTCCAACGCTGAGGGTTGGGGGTTGAAACAGAGGGCACTGAAGAATTTATGATTATGGCTGAATACTGCAAGATATAAAGATGCTGAAGCCAGCAAGACAATTCCTTCCTGATTTATTCTGAGGATAAGGTTAAGGTTAGTCATTAAATCCTGCAAGATAGATAGGAAAACAATAAGAAATGGTGATTTCATGGGACAAAACTTTCTGAGGTAAGACTTGCCAAAGATAAAATGGACAAAAAGGACAAAATGGTAGAGTAAGGGTTAGGCTGGAGAACCTACCAGATTCTCCAGAGCAAAGGTACAAACCAAATCTGAGAACCATGTTTACAGTTGGGTCTTGTATTAAGAGTTCAGTTATGGATGGAACTAGGAGGGAATGAAGTTTTAGTTTGATTGACAGGTCATGCAAAATCCCCATCAGAAAGATAAGGATTGGCAAAAAAATGGCCAGTAGTTTCTTCTGTTCTGTTGCAGACCAGATCAGCATATAAGTTTAGCTGTGGCACAGGGTGGATATTCACAGCAGTAGGGACTAAAAGGATTGCTCTTCTGGTGGAATCTGAAAAACACCCACGTGCTGCAATGAGGGCAGGTAGGTTATAGACTAAGTAAATAATGGTCCTATCAGTGAGTCTATCAATATATACATCCAGGAAAACTGTGGCCTAAATGAACCCAGTCCTGGGTTCACCACATTCACCACATTCACCACATCACTGTACTTCTGCAGTCTACATCTTGTTTCAGAAATATTTCAAAATGCAGCAATAGTTCTGCCCTTCACTGCCCGTTACTCAAATTCTAGCTGCTAACCTACCATCCATCTTAGCTTAGTATGCTGTATCTTCTCCAGAAATATCCCAGGTGGTATCAGCCCTCACCTTTGTTGTCTTTGTTCACCCAATAATAAACTGAATCTTTATCATCTTTCTACTAATCCCAATTGTAATCTAAACTTGTCTTGAACGGCAGCTCAGAAATAGCATCAAGTTATGTGACTGTCCAGGTTGTCCCATTCATCTGAGCCATTCTTAGGATGAGGGTGTTAGGTGTGGTGAAAAGGGTAAACCTCTTCTTTCTTCAGGGCATCCTGAAGAACAAAGACTAGCTATGAATTATTGCTGCCAGCACGTGCCCCTACTAGTAGCATTCCTCATGTTAACCTTCTGTTGCAGGATCCAAATCCTAAAATTACCCACGGAGAATTTCCTAATTGTTTGGGAACTAGCCTTATTTCTTTGGGTAACAGACACTGTCCTTCTATTTCAGGCCTTTCAGGAACCAGAACTGAAGCAAGATCCTCGATCTGTTGTTTTGAGTCCTGTAAATGTTATTATTTGCAGTCCTATGCCTAGTTATGGATTTGGCCAACATGCAGTGAACTGTAACAGCCTGCAGGTAATCAGAAACTATTTGTTCATGTCACATAATTTTTCTTCCTGCTCTTGAAGGCCAGTAAAAAGACCAAACTCCCAATCCTGCTTAGTTTTGAACCCTTGCACCACCTCAGACATAACTCAGCAATTGGCACCAGTACAACTGCTACTTATAAAGTGCATGCCAAAGCCACTACCAGCTAGCATCCCAGGCTGTGGATCTCACATAATCTGGCAATTCAATTTACCAGTGTGGGTGGCATTACTGTAAAGGTAGGACAGACTGTATTAGGTTCTGCTGAGAAAAGCCCAGACACAGGAATCAGAAAAAACTGAGTGGCATCTTCCATCGTTTATCTAGTATGGGAGTCCATAATGCAGTGGCGATCTTGGTACTTTTTGGGTCCAAAGTCACTGCTTATATAATAGAATCGGAAGAAAACATTTGGCTTAAAGTGACTATAATTCTAAAAGTTTAACTTTCTTATTTTCTATAACTGACACTTCTAAAAGGGGAAGCTGCTGCAAAATGGACTGCCCGTGTTGAAATTCGAGAACAAGGAACATCACAGCTGAAAAGACTATAATGAAAAAGGTGCAATAAATTAAATAGGTGTGGGCCAACTATATTATGAATTTATTGCAAATGAAGAAGGAAGAAAAGCTAAAATGTGAATGTACTAAGTACCTGATTCATGGTAATTCACATAATTCTAAGGAAATCTACTTACATCCTGCTGATTAAATATTTAAATAAAACCAATATAAAATCTTGGTTAATATTACAGAAAAGTGATTCAACCTGTTTATTTATGTCAGAGCAAATCTTATCAATGAAATCCAGCTTACAGGCAGCTGGGAATTCACGTTTCTTTTTCAGTTTGTAATTTGTTTTATTTAGTTTTTTTACTGGTCAACTCATCAACAATTCATTTCCCAAACACCAGACTTCTTGTTGAGCTTTACCTCTTGTAATGTTTTTCACACACGCTCCAGCTTGACAAACTTGGGGAATCTAGGCCAGACATGTTTTATTTGCATTTAAATTAAATGAAAAACTGCAAATGTTTTGCTTTTATTTTTATGCTCTACTTTTAGTGGGTTTGTGCAGTTATAAAAAAAAAAATCCACACACTCCCAGTGTAAGTAAGAACTTGCTGTTGCATAAAGTCTCTTGTTTTACATTAAATACGTACAAGATACATTATTTTTCCCTGTAACTGCAAATAAAATAGCTTATTTAGGTAAGCCTTTATCAGTCAGGACGACGCAGATCCCTTTTGTGTCAGGAAGAGCAGTTAGCCTATGCAAAGCACATCGGTGGTGGGGTGTTAACTGCATTTGCAACGTCAGAAGAGAGTACAGTGCCACCATTTTAATTTTTATTGCTGCAAATTGTGTTTATTTTAACTTAGGTATCTAGGTTTCAGAACTGTGGTCACCTTAATTTGTTTTCACATGCTTGAACTAGTCTGCAGTCCCCTCAGAAAAAATCCAATGGAAATAAATACTAATTGTTTCAAAAATTTCTAATTACACATATAAAGTGACTGGCTCTAAGCTAATCTTTGCTCTGAATGAAATCTAGGAATTATCATAGAGGATTCCAAGAAAATGTCTGATTAATGTTCTTATCAATCAAAAGAGAAAATAAAACGCTAGGAATTTTTAGTAATGTGACTCTGACATTGTGTACATCCATGGTATGTTTGCATCTCTAATTCTGTAAGGCATTTCCCCCTTTCCCCCATCTCAGAAGTGGTGCAATACGAAAATTTGAAGAAGGACATCAGGAAAAACACATGGAAGACCTACAGATTGGAAATGACTAAATAAAACAATGGTAATATTATGACCAGTGTGTCAACGTTATGTAATTATGTATCACTTGTGTACAAAAACTGAGGACATGGGAAGAAACATGTTTCCACACATGAAAGGTGACCTTTTGTGCAGTGGGTATCTGAGCTGTTGAGCTAGAAGTTATTTTGGATCTAAAAGTCTGTGTGGAGGAATCCTCTATAGGAGGATTGGCCAAGTGCATCTATTAATGGTTACTACAAAGATAAGTATAATCCCTGTGCTGAAAGTGTCTGGAGGGTGTAGAAACACTATTGAGAAGTAAAATTTTGGCTTGCCTTGTTGTTCTGCTGCTCTCGAGACCCCTGCTCTTGGTCTCTGCTGGAGTTAGTCCTGGGTTTGGTCTGACTTTGTGTAGTTGTGCTATTCATCCTCAGTACCTTCTCAGAAGATACTTAACAGTAGTATTCATATCTAAGTATATCTTTTTTAGCAAGTCTGTGGAGCTGTGGAATTAATGATTTTATTAAGTGCTTTTAGAAAACAACACAGAAGTGCTTAGCTGGACCAAATACAGGATGGTTCCTCAGGACTGTGGAATGGAATATCAATTGCTTACACTTTCTGAGGAAAAGTCAAGTAAATAGGAAGTCTAGTCTGTAGAAAACATGCCTTAACTACCTGAAGTAATTTGAAGGTATCATAAGCTTGTGGCAGATGGTGAGTTAGGGAGAAGAAATGTTCTTATTTATTTTTGTTCACTGGTAGGCTTTTCTGTAGCTCTATCAATTTAGCAACAGTGTGACTCATATGAAAACTAATGAACATAACCTGTCAACAATCTTCTGAGGCAAGTGAGTACCATCATGTGATATCTGCAGATCTCTGAGGTACATCTTTACCCTCCATTGCCCAGAGCCACAGGCATGGAGTCACAACTAGAAGCATGGATTAATTTTCGTGTTCCCAGAGAGACAGGGCATAGGTCGTAATAGGGGGCTTTTCTGGACCTTTTGGGTGAGGTTATCTTCCCTCAGCTGCACATCCCTGCAAAAAATTGATCCCAGTTTTGAGGTGATCTGAACTGCTCCTTTAGACTAACGACCTAGCACAGGAAGTTGCAAGGCAGAGAGCTACAGTCACAGAAATTTTGTTATTATTTTTGCAGGTATGTTCCATCACCATCCCCTTCCTGACTTCTATTCAGCCTTACTCTCAGGGCCCTTTCCCATGGGAAGCTGATCATTTTAAACCCCCTTATGGAGACTCGGAATTATCCGCAGTCTCTGGGCCTGCACAGTGGATATGAGATCCTGTGATGGCAGAGGTTTGAGGCACCAAACCACAACATTCCATGTAAAGCTGGATGCAGCTCGGAGGAAGGACCACAGCTACCCTCTGTGCCCCAAGAGCTGTGAGCCCCAGCACCCTCTCAATATCCCGCTGAGGGGGGAATGGCAGCCACTGGAGCTGCTGTCCCACCTGCTCTTCTGGGCTCGTCCTTTGCTTTCCAGCCACTCACTCCTACTCTTTGGTTGGGATGGGAGGGCCAGCGAGTGAGGGCAAGGGCCACAAATGACTCCACAAATGTTGCCTCTACTGTGGGACAGGACACAAGGTAAACAGGCAGCCTCAGGAGGGCTGAGCCTTCTTTCACTGCTACACATCAGAGTCATTGGTAGAAGCCTGATATCTGATAAGCTGAAAACATAGATGGTGTGTTAATGCCTGCCTCATCCAGAGGGGAAGTTTTGTGACTGGATATGCAAATTGGTCTTAAGGACGAAAACTTAATTTAGAGTTGTTTTGGCTTTCTGTGAGCTGTGTAGGGAAGGGAAAGTGCATGTTAAAAACATTGACAAGTCTTGATTAAAAAATATAAAAGACTAATACATTTGACATAAATTGCGTTGGGAAAGCAGAACGTCAGTATATTTTAAATAAATTGCTACCAACTTAATTTAAACAAAATCTTCTTTGTCTAAAAAAGCATAAGAATGACCATACCATATGAAGAAAAAGAGTAACTATAAAGTCAATACAGCCTTTGGATGAATAGAAAGACCGTCAAGAATATTGGAATATGTAAGTAGATTCTAATATATGACCTCACCTGTTATTTAATCCTAAAATATAGAAAGGCATGCCAGCCAATAACGTTTGTGATATGCAAGTTTCTTAAAAAGCAAAAGCAAACATAGAGCTAATTTAAATAGAATTTTTACCTCATATATTGTAGTGTCCATACATACAGTGCCCCCAGGACCTGAAGAGAACATTAAAATGGCAAAAAGGCTGTTACCATTGTGTATTAAATGTGTGCCATTGTGTACCATTGTGCATTGTCATGTACTGTTGAGTATTAAAATATTTTTGGCATATTTTTGTACAAAGTACAAAACCAAACAACTAAATAAAAGTTTAGAAGCAAAGTGTTTGGTAAGTTTGGACATGATTGATATGAAAATGTGGACTTCAACCTGACTGCTTCAAACATTTGCTCTTGGCATGGTGGAAGGGGAAAACAATGTATGTTTATACTAAACATGAATTATGGTATAGAGAGTCATGGTTCACTTAGTGTACAAAAGTGTTTTTTGTTTGGTTGGTTGGGTTTTTTTGCTGGTACAAAATCATGACCGATGTAAAAAAATAGAGAATCATTCATTGAAGGGCCATTTTTCATTTATCTAAAAAGGAAAAAGAACGGGAAAGAACAATGTGAGCAGAGACAGATGAAGATAGATAGGCACTACAAGTAACCACTGTTCAACAGAATGTATTTAAATATATTGGTAAATTAAGCTCACTAAAAAATTGAAGGAGATTTGTTCTTCAAGAATTTACAAGTCAGACTTTTTTTTTTTAATATAAGTGCATGCTCATGTTTGTTAAAGAAAGAGGACCTGAATGTTAAAGAAACATAATTACAGCAATTTTCCCCAACATCTCCTTTAACATGTTTAATAATTTATTATTTCAGAAGTGGGACTGTTTTTATGTTACTGTTCTCTTAAAATTTTTTCCTCTTGTTCAGCTAAAAAGTAAGCTATATTGGTGTTTGGTGGTGCCAGGTCAAGAACTGAATGGGAATAGATTTTTATTTATCAATTGACCCTTCAGGTTTGTCACTTTATTAAGTGCAAGGCACTGTAAAGGAGTTTTTCTTTTCATTACCTATACTGTACTTTTATACAAGAGACTGTTTTTATTTTCTGCAAGAGGCACACTCCATGGGTCTGGATGAAAGGGTGTGATTCCTGCACATATAGACTTTTTAAAAATTCTAATGGCAATAAAAATGCAGAAGAGAAAAAGGAAGTACTATAATGGTACATTCTTTGAGCTTAACCTGCAAAGGAGTCTGTATTTGTGATGGGCAGAAGTTGTGGCTTTCAGAAGTCTAAGGATACAGTAGGTGCTGTGGTGTTGCAGATGGGGCACAGTACCAGATTAGTGGAAGGATACCATCTGAGTATCAGATACTTGGAGAGCACATGCTCCACCAAATGAAAATAAATTTACCTGCCATGATCCATTATTTTGATGTTGGGAGTAATCTGTCAGCTTTATCTGCTTTTCTCTTCTCCTTCCTCTCTCATTTTTCTTCTTTTGGCACTTCACCTATTTCTGCCTTCTATTTTCTGTCCTATATTCTGTCTTTTTATTCTCTCTGTATGCCTGGAGTTACACATCTCCTTGTGCTCAGCATGTGAGGAATGAGTATGACTTCTGTCCAGCATTAACACTCATCCTTACTTTAGCTTGGATAATCATTGTCACTGGTCACATTTCATCTAGATCCCCTTACATTAACTGGGGGTTTTATTAACTCTTGGAGCAACTGTTCTCCCTGTAATGTTATAAACTAAATTCCATTTCCTTGTTCCCAAGAAGTCTTCTATTGTATGTGGAGTTTAGGGCTGAAATAATATGAAATATTTACGCTTTGTTAAGACATACTGTAGGAGGAATATAAGTGGGATGTATTTTTCTAAGGAGTTTATTCCAAGTGTAAATAGGTGGTCTAAGAAGTAACATAAGGAAGAATAGGAGAAAAATACAGAAGCAGCAGACCAAAGGGGAGAGAACAGAAAACAAAAATAACTGGGAAATGATTAATAAGATCTTTTGCCTAAGGAGAAAATGAGAGGATAAGTAATTTCCTCTGATTTGTATGTTCAACATTTAGGTGTCTAACTTGATCCTCTATAAATAAGCTTGATGCTTAGAGAGTTAGACACTCTCTTAACATCTAATCCTTTTAAAGTGTTTGAATTTGGTTGGCCAAGAAACTCAGAGAAGAAAATAAGTGAGTTATTTGAAAACACTGGAATCTTTATTTTGAAACTGAGAAAAGCAGTACTAGTAGTCCATGCTAATGAACAATATTGGCCACACATTTAATTTTTCTCCAACTTAATCCATGATGTAACAGGTCCATTAAAAATGGAGTCACAGATTTAAATCAGGTTTGGGTTATTGCCATTGCTTCCAATCAAACCATATGGATAGAGATAGGCACTCTAGTGAATTGAGCACCAATGTATTCTTCATGCTAGAGTAGAGAAACTTTGCTGCCTTAGGCTTATACCAAGTATTTATTATTTCTGCCTCATTCATGTCCTTTATAACCTTCTCCACCAACACCTACAGTAATGCTGGGTGGTACCAATGCTCGCTACTGCCTTTTGTGTGTGCATTTGTTCATTAGGTAAAAAAGAACATGTACAAAGACTCTGTCAAAATTTGGTTGTGTGCCTAAAAGCCGAGTCATATCATACAGGCACCAAGAGCAGCTTTCTGCTGCCAAGGAGTTGAAAGAAAAGCTTATTTATCCATATCTTTCATTCAGAGAAGTGCTTTCTAATCAGTTATTTTTTCTTCAATCAATTACCAATTTTTCTAGAGTTTCTCAGACTTTCCTTCTGAAAACCTTGTCCTTCTGTTGGAAATTTAGCCCATGGATTAAAAAGTTACCTGCAGGAGAAGAGCAACCACAAAATCTCATTTAATAAACGAGTAGACTAAAACTAGATTCAGCACCATATTTCAGGGAAAAAAAGTAGATTTCTTTTTTAATACTGACATCAGTAAGTTAGTCCTTAGTTGAAGCAGTGTCTTATAAAATCCATGTGTACATAAAGACCCCTCAAAAATAGTTTGAAAGCACCTCTGCGATTCCCAGGAGACCTGCATTTGTATAAAAAGAAGGGTTCTGAAGAGTAAGAACTGACGCTATGTTCTGTTGCTGAAAAGACATATATTGTCAAAGATTTAGTTTTGCTTCCTAAGAATATAAACCTACCCAAAGAGAAAAATCCATTGATGACTTCAACATGAAACATGGTAAGGCTCTCCTCTTTTTTCATGCTGATCTTTCATACACTCTTTTAAAATTTCTTTTATTTCTTCTTTTATTGAGAAGAAGACCTACAGTATTGGTGTTTATGTTAGTGTTTTCATTACAGGTTTCATGAAAATAACGCCACATCATATTTATTTGTGACAGTATCAGCAGTGTCTGCACATGTCTGGTACCAAACAGCCTGTAAAGAAATCAATCACATAACCAGCCTTGTTCTTACTTTTACTGCCTGAGATGGGATTCTGGGCATAAGGCTTAGTTAGTGCTTTTCCTGTTTTGCTTTTCTCTCCTTTTACTCACAGTCAAGCAAGTATAGTTTCAAATGAAATGAAAAAAAAGCTCTTTGGTTTCTTACACATTTTCGTTAAGAGCTTAATGAGATTCTAACAAGGTGTTAATAAAGTGCAGTTTAAAGAATCCTCTATGAGACGTATAGTATAATTCTCAGAGAGCTAAGAGATGCACTGCTTATCAATAAGCAGTTTCAACTGAGTCATTAAGCCTCCAAATTTGTGCCAATTTTTCTAATAGAATATTTAAAAATAGCAGTTCAGTAAGACATCTCTTCAGCATAGAGGATCCCCAGGCTGTCTCATGATTTTGAACGTATTTCTCCCACCCTGCTTTTATGGCACAGTAAAAAAGGTATCTCACTGCTGAGATCACTTTCAGGATCAGCAGCATAATTTAGGCTGCTGTGAGATTGCTTAAGTTCCACTGGGGACAAAAGCAACACGAACCTATTTGAGACAGAGTAGTTATGGATACTTCCTTTTTGCAATATCTTTGCTTCTGCCTGGTGCTCATGGAGTGAAGGAATTCAACACTGTGTCTGTCAGCTTCGTTGAGCTACAATCCTCTTTTATTTCCATATTTCTACTGCAAAGGCAAATATAATTCAGGGAACACATGGAAGAAAAAATTAGAGAGGTCAAAAAAAGAGGTCATTGATAGTTTTCTTGTTTCCTTTAGATTCAGCTCTGAACTGGATGCATTTTCTTAAATGCAATTAGATAGCAATATCTAAAAAATTACATTATTGGTATGATACAGGTATGAAATGTGCATTCCCTAATTAAAAAAGAAAAAAAAAAAGAGTTAATTGCATCTCTGGAAAATTAGACATTTTAAACTGTCCAGAATATAATAGGTTAGGAAGTTTGGGAAAGAGTGAAGTCTCTAATTGGACAACAATACAGCACACTAATAAATCAAAGCCTTTCTCAAGAGCAGTTCATTATTAATGACATTTGCTTACAGATGAAAATGAAAAATGGGTGAAAAAATCAATTAGGACATTGATTTTTCACCATTAAAAAACTCTGGAAAGTAGGAATATTGAATGAGAACACCGTTTAAAGTAACATTTGATTCTGCTTCTTTCTCAAGAGTTTTATAGCATAGCTTGGGCCCTCCTTCCCTGGCTCAGCGAGTGAAGGATTTTCTTTTCTCTGTAAAGAACCTCTATAGGTGAAACTCTTCAGCATGTGCTTTTAAGCATGTGAGTCTGTGATATTAAGATGTGTCCCAAACTAAACATGTGTTTTCAGTATTTGTTCATTTGTATCCTAAATATTTATTTCTCTTGAGA
Source organism: Struthidea cinerea (assembly GCA_013397865.1). Lineage (NCBI taxonomy): Eukaryota > Metazoa > Chordata > Aves > Passeriformes > Corcoracidae > Struthidea > Struthidea cinerea. The sequence continues at coordinate 181,393 of VZTI01010902.1, read as the reverse complement.
ACATACTTTAAGTATAGTTGCTGAGCATTTGCTACAGGAAGATTGAGATGATGTCTGAGTTCTCCCCCTGCCTGTCGCTTATGACAATTTTAGTTCTGTAGTGTGAAGAGTCTTCATGTACAAGTGTTGAATTCAAGGTAGTCTATTAGCTATCACAAGCCTTAAAAATTTTTTTGTATGAAAGGGAAGGATATCAACCAAATATTAAGTGAAAAAATGAGCCATATTGGATTAGTTTACTAGAAGGCAGAGTTAGACCTGTAGGCCTCAGATATCCTGCATCTTCTTACATTTCTGAATCCTTTTCCTAGCTCAGCAATGTACAAGGCAGGAGGGAGAGACCTGATGGCTACATTAGAAGAGGAAAGATGGATCTTATATTCACAAGAAATGTATTTTTGTTCCTCTCCACTGAGGTCACTGTTTTGGCACAGCTGAGTGCTTCTATTATCCAAACTAGACAAGCAACCTTAGACAGGAGACCTGTATCCTTGCTCAGATCCATGCTTCTGTATCTGTATTAACAAGCATAACAGAAATACTCAAACTAATACCCAGACATACAGACCCTGCCTTATTAAGTTCTTTCACCATATATTTTTATTAGAACTGAAAAATCTACCTATCGCTATACTCTCTGATAGATATGTCAATAGATGTGTTGGTATTGGATATCTTTTCAAACTGTCATCAGTTCTTGAGCAAAACCTTTATTTGAAATGGTTTATTTATTATTTTTGCCCAGTCTTTGTATTCTAGGGTAGTTTTGTTTATTTGTTGGCAGTGAAAGCTGACATGAATACACCATTTCTGATGGAATCTTCATTTTCTTATCTGTAACAGAAATAGAAAACTCCTAACAAGTTATGAAGCATCACAGGGCGGTACATAAAGATACTTTAGATATATAGTGTAAGCCTGAATGCTGAACTGGAGTTCAGTGAAGTTCTTCTGTATATTCTTTAAAAAAGAAGTTAACTTCTCTCTCCATATTAGTAAAACTTAGGTCTAAAAACTACTGGTATTAACATTTATGTGGCATGCTAGATCGAAACATTTTAAACGATTTATAGCTGTGAAACCTTCATATTGAGCTGTAATTCAGCTGTAATTATAGTAAATAGTAGTAGGTACTAGTATAAGTATTCCCACAAGAAAGAAAACATCTTTTGAAAACCAGAGCCATTCTTTGCTTAATGTTGCACAGGTCACAGAGCAACATTGATTGCATTCATATTTCTTAGCTTTGATACTGTTTTGGGGGTTGTTTTTTCTTTCTATGGTATTAGAAAAAAAAAGATATAATCTTTGTTTGGTTATTTTTCACTTGGAAAAAAAAAATTTAATGCTATCTGCTTTTGTAAAATATCCTGCAAATTTTTATCCCCAAAAATGAGGAAAAGATTACAAGTAGCTTTTAGGCACAAATATCTATAAGAAATTGTGTGTGAGATCTGGTAGCAGACTGCAAGCAAAGCAGCAGGAGAGAGCAGGATATGTGAAACAAAGAGGTCTGTGTCAGAGGAGTGCTTTGTGCATCGCTGAGGTTTGGGAGTGGCACTCCAGCAGCTTTAACGTCAGAGCGTGCACGTATGGTACATGTCACACTAAAGGGTAGGGGAATTGTATCGCAGCCACCCTGAACCTGAAGAATATAATACTGTTTATTTTACATTTAAGCAACTGAGCCACAGTTGGTCTGAACATGAAGTATATGGCTAAATGAGGGTTTCATCCATAATCTAGGGAAGAGGGATAAAAGAGGCACTCTGCAGCTGTAGTGTTTCAAGCAGGTCTCTTAATACAGGAGCAAGTGCTGGACTGGGCAGGGCTTATGAGAGTGAAACAAGCACCTGTCCCTGCTGGTAAATTCCTGCTTAGGCTACATTCAATGCAAACTAGCTGAGAGATTACAGATGGCAAACGATGTAGTTTATGTGCAGTGAGCTAGGCACAACACTGTTGTACCTATAGATAGGAGGAGCCTGATTTATGTAACGTACCAGTACAGCATTAGTGTGTTTGGAGAGCATGAGACAGCAGCCAAACAGCTGTGCAAGAGCAGTGCCGCTTAATAGGTGGAGTTTTTTAGGAGGCCAAATGGAAGTGATGATGCTGCAGGTTACTCTGACAGACATATGGCATACCCTGTGGAAGTATGGCTGTGGGTAATGTGGAGTAATTGGGCATGTTCTCAGGGTAAAAAAGATTATTCTTAAAGGAACTAGCTCCTCATTCTACAACTGCTGAGGGATCAGTGTTGTACTATTGTCAGCTGCAGCTCTTTATGCCTGAGCTGGTGCAGACACTAAACAATACCCAAAATGCTGCAGTATGCCACAGATAAATTTGAGATGTCAGGGAATATTTAACTGGTTTTATAACTTGTTTGATTTTTCTCGTACCCAGACATGATTATGCTTTTTAGCATTAACTACTCAAAAGTGTGTAGATGTCATTTACCTCCCTTTCTCTGTCTTCATTTCCTCCTTCCATTTTGGACAACACTTACAATAGCATGCACTTGCTTGCACAGAAGTGTGAATTACAATTCAATCTTATTAACTTTTCCCAAATGACTACTTTGACCATGTCTAAGTCAGACTCAGTGAACTGATCAGGATGTTTTGAGACTCAGAATTCACACAGTAGCCCTCTACCTTGCCACTGAGTTGGTGCACTGCTAGGCACCAGCTGTGGGATTAGATCTGTCATCCTCTAAACAGGAAGCATGAGTTGCTACGGCAGCTGTTACCTGATGAACTGACAATCTGAACAATGCACTGTCTTTTGCAAAAGAAGTAGAAAGAAATTTCCTTGGGTTTTGTTACAGACTACCTAAGATAATTTTGGTAGCTGTTTTCCTTTGTGAGGTTTTAATCCTGTTCCACTAGGTTTTTCCAAGCTTTACAATCATGCTTTGCATATCTGATTATACCCTTTATTCTACCAACAAAAAGGGTGCTCAGGATCACCAGTTAAACTCAGAATAATTATTTGAGAACCTGTATCTCAACTGACTTTATTTCCTTCTAACATATACTTTAATGCCTTATCCAAATTTGTGAGTGAGGTATTGTGCAGTGTTTAATCATCACCGCAGTTACATGCAGAGCTTGCATTGTTAAGTGTTTTCTCATTGCCCCAGGGATATCTGGAAATGGAAAAACACGATATGGAACATATTGTCTTCTCTTTGGCTCTGTTTTATTTTTGAAAGGAATTTGGCAAAGAAGAAATGATGTGATAGCTAGAGCTTCACTAAGAGCAAAATGGTCGGCTAACTCATTTAAAAAGGTATGTATGTGAAATCAATTTAGTGAGACTGCAGAAGAAAGAAAGGTCAGCTGCTTGGGAATCCAAGTGAATTTGCTGTTGCAGATGAAAGCTATTCTAAACACCAAAGAAAGATGCATGTCCTAATATAGATTTTTCTCTTCTCAGTGCAGACCATTCATTTACTTTTTCACTTACTTATTGTGAAGCTGCTGAAGGTATAATCTACAGGTTTTTAAATGGTTTTTGGTAATTGGAAATAATACTTTTAAAATAGTAAATAATATATGTCAATGATCCCTTAAGGTGCTATGCCATAGTATAAGCACTCTTGACAGTTTCAAAAGCAGGAGATCTGATTTACATTTTCCTAAAATGATACCATGACCCTGTATCCCCAGAAATCTCCTTTGGGGGCACATTCCTTTCTAATAGGAGAGATGAGTATTAAAGGAGCTGAAATCTGCTGTTTCCCCTCTCATTAACAGCCCAGAATGGTGCATGCAGGCATGACAGAGAGGCAGCCACGCAACTTCTCCATCCAGCTTGTAAGTGCTTTTGCTGGACCTAGCCCCATGCTGTGTCAATAAGCATCACTGTTTTCATACTGAATGTATAACAGCAGCTACATGATTTCTGGTGAGCACCTTGCATTTTCAAAGGAAATTGACAGAGAAATGACAGGAAAATCCTTATTACCTGGATGCTGTAACAATCCAGTAGCTTTGCAAACTTCTGGCCTTAATACAGAGACAGCTGTTACTTTGGAAGATTATTTTTTTCCTGTCAGTAGAAAAGGGCAGTACATCCATACTCTGGTGAATTTAGGGTGCTTGATGCTGTTCTATACCGGAACTCTTGATTTATCTTCAGGAACTAGTTAAATAATTAGGCAACTTGGAAAGTTTTTGTCCTTTATCTTATAGGAGATATAAGTCAAGTTTCCAGCAATTTCTTCATAAGCAAGTATTGCTGTGAAGTAGAAGTAGACCATTAGACTGAAAGAGCTGATGCAGAGGACTTGATATTTGGAGTGTCTTTCAGGGGTTTGTTCGTGCTAACTCTGCTCTGGTCCTGCCCAATGGCATATCTTCCTCTTCAGACTTGTATTTGGAAGTCCTAGTTTCAGTGGGGTCAGGAAAGATCCGTAGTTAATTGAAAAATGTTCATTTCATTATTTCTGTTACAAAGTTCCATTCAGACATACAACAATTATTTTGTAAACATGTAATCAGGTTTTTAAAATAGTTTTGTATCATTGTTCTTAAATGTTTCCTACTGTTGGGACTACTTATCCTCTACAAAACAGAAGTAGAAAAATGCTGTATTGTAATGCCTATATTGATGATTATCCATCAAAATTGTTACAAAATCTGCTGTCGACTTTTCTAATGACTTTCTGATTTCCTGCTGAGAACAGTGCAAATGCATTTACTGCCACTTCTGACTGTTGCAGTGTTTCATCAATCGTTACGGAAACTCCTGGCTCTAGTGAAAGTGAACTGCTTGTCTCGGATGGTGAAAAACAGAAGGAAATACTTGCAAGTTGCTGTCATTGGGACAAATTCATGCTAATATCATACAAGTACTTTTGGTGTGTGTGGTAGAGTGAGGGAAACAGCTTGTTACAGTGATAAACTTGGACTTCCGAATATTGCACATCTGTATCAGTGTCCACAAGAGCGCTGCTTGATATCTTGACGAAGTTGATCTTTGCTGCTAAGATAGTCCTACACCTCCTCTGTCACTTCCATCTGTCTGCTCTTGCAATTTCTTTGTTACTTACCATGGCCCTTGCTTGATCTTGTGATGAGTTAGTTCCTGCAGCTAAAGTCATTGTGAAACAACTGAATATTTTGCTGGCTGTTTATATCCTTTACCTAAGTTAATTTAGCTGTAACATTAAGCTAAACTTAAGTCTCCAGTTTTGCTTCTGGTTGCATACAACCTGAAGTGCTTCAATTACGTAGCTATCTTCTAGCATTTACTTTCGTATGATGAATAGATTTTAAACATGCTCAAATACTGTTTGTTTCCTGAGACATTTCAGAATTATATTATTTGCACATTAGGTCATAACATTCTTGTCACTTTTCCTTTTCTTCATTTTTTAAACTCTTTGCTGATTCTGGCTGGGGTGGAGTTAATTTTCTTCACAGTGGCTAGATAGGTTTTGGATTTGTGCTGAAAACAGGATTGATAATATAGAGATGTTTTTGTTATTGCTGAGCAGGGCTTACACAGAGCACTTGGTTCCTTGCAAAACTCTTCTAAATGCAGTATAAAGCCATTTTATATAGAATGTAGAAGAAAAGGAAAGAATGAAGAAGGAAAAAGAACAAAATATAGTTTAAGCTAGGAAATTCAGAGTTCTGTTTCAGAGCTCTGCTCTGAGACTCTGGAATTGCTTTATGTGAAGAGATTTTAATAAAAATCAGTTTTTCTTGATGTTTTCCCTTGTGGATGTACTCTTCATTTCCACCTGGCAGATCCCTTGCAGCTCTGATTGACAGACTGAATTCGGAGCTATAATCCAGATGGGATCTCTGGTTTTTCTTCTCACCCTGCTGCCTTTCTCTCAGCTGTGCTGTCTGGGGCATTTCTTCAGACACCCCCAACTTCAGAATGGAGTTCTGTTCAAATGCAAGGGGAACATAGAATGGCAGCTCCATCAAGTGGTTGACCTGCTTTCTCCATACGGCTTCCATATACAAGGAGGCTCTTTTCTCACCAGTTTTAGTGTTCTGTGAGGGAAATATTTACAAAGTTTAGCACTTACATTCCAATTTACTAACTTAATCTGCCTTTCATGGTACTTGACTCTTTCCATTGTATTACACTGAAAATTTAGGCTCCTGCAGACCAGTTGTCTGAAATGTATCTTAGGTACATACTTCAAGACAACAAAGGTAGGAATGTATATTAGCTCCTGTGCCTCATCTTTTTGCCCACCTCTGCTGGCCTACTCTGGTAATTGAAAGCTTTTGATGCAGTTTGTATATTATCAGCTTTAGATATCAAATTATATTTATGTATTTCAGAATACATCTCTAGATTGAATTATTATCAGAGCTTTCTTTAAACTATCTGAGGATTCATGTCAAAATACTAGTTTATTGTGGGGCTTTGGTATGCTGAGTGCATTAGATTCCTTCCGCAGATTAGGGCTTCCTTAATTTTCCAGTATTGCTCCTACATGTCCTTTAAATAGATTTCTCCTGCGGTGAGTCCAGGTGTTTCTTAAAACATTTTATACCCCTTCCACTCAGGCTGGCTTTGAGTCTGAAACTGCACTTCATTGTTTCCTACATCACAGAGTGTTGGCATATATTTTTTAATATATTGCTTACTTTTTCTCATGTCTGTCAGTATGTCACACGTATATCTCAGTGCTTAAAATCGCAATGAGAATGAAAACAGACAACTGCCATAACACAGAAATGGAACACAAAAGAGCTCAGAAATAATAAAAATTTATTCAGTTCAATTCCTTTTATGAACTTAAACTCATATTTCATGACCTATTTCAATCAAACCCTTAGATGGCTTTTTATTAAACAGTTTATTAGTATTTCCGTGAGTACCACATGAATATGTTGGAGTGCAAAATATCAGAAATCAAAATTATCTTTGAGGCAAAGTCAAAACCATTTAATGGACAAAAAAGCTTTGTTGAAGTAGGTTGTTGTTGACGTCATATCCTCCTTGCTGCATGAGCCAAGTTGATTCAGAAAGTGAATTTAGGAGGAATTTCTTTAATGATGGAATAGGACCACATTTCCTGAAGTCGAATTTGTTAAGTTTTGAAGAAAAGCAGTGGTTGTAATCATGAAGAAACAGGAGCATAGAAACATACTGTACAATTGTCCCCTTGCTATAGAGAGGCCACTTAACACCAATACAAATTGAAATGAGTTAAATATACTCAAATATTACAAATATCTGCTTTTAATTTAAAAATATTTTTATGTAACAATCTTATGTGGAGGAAATAGGTTGGCAGTACTACATACAACTTCTACATCTACAAATAAAATTTGAGTGAAAAATTCAGTATCACCAAAGCAGGTGCGAGCCAATAACATTTTAGTAGCCAAAACCATCTGTTGCTGGTAGTTCCAGCATTTTTTTCTATTGTCTGGTGAAAAACAAAGTTAGGATATTTAAATGTGTATCCTTAATTTTCATCACTGTCTTTTTTCCTGTTTTAAACATTTAAGACTTTGTGGCATTTTTCAGCTCTGAAATCTATGTATCTGTGTTGTTTCCATGATTTGTGAATGAACTAAAATTTAAAAGGATCTTTGTACAAGGATGACACCTTCAAACTGATTTCATAGGTGGCATTGTTTTTGAGATTTTTTTTATGTTGCTTTTAACTAGGCAGCCTCTCCTGAATACAAACTTGTCTCAATTTCTTCTTAAGTGATGAAATAATCTTGATGGGGTGCAACCTTTGAGGTTGTCACAGACCTTTGTGAGGATTTTGCAGAAGGATTAGATTTTACAGTATATTTGTTCTAGGAAGCGTTGGATAAACTTGCAGTCGTACAGCTCATGAAAGAATGGATTCGGCCATGACAAACTGATAAAATTTCTCATAAAATGTGCTAGACCTCTGTTAAAGTAGAGTCTGAAATTAGGTGCTGGTTCTGGACATAATGCATACAAACGGGATGTGATGTAAAGAGCCTGAAATTCTCAGCCAGCTTTTTCTTCAAAGCTGCCACACACTGATTTTTATCCTTACAAAGCCATGTGTATTACTTAAATAATGGGTCTTTGGAGGAGCTTAGCTTAGAAATAGGCACAGAAGAAGCACCTGCAAGTTCTGAGTCAGTGAACAGATGCTGCTGTATTCTTGAGCTCGTATTTGGAACCAGAATCCTGTTCTGCCATTCTACCCCGTTCTAGTCTTGGAATTTTCCTGCTGGTATTGCATACAGTAGTATTGGGTTTTCAGTATTACAGTGTCTTCTGGATGATAAAGTCATTCAAGGTATTGGTAAAATAGCCTATATTATTTACTGTGCTGAAAGGTGCTGCCAAAATGGCAAAAAAATTTTGTTAGGAACAAAGATTTTTAATTGTGTCAAATCCCAATTTTATTCCAAATGCCTAAAAATATTTTTAAGTAGCTATTTTTACTTAAAATTTGAAAAGCAAAGATATACAGAATACAGCCAAATTCGGAATTTTATAATTCTTCTGAGATGTGGTGGAATTTTTTGTGTTATTCTTTAGTGTAGGGTAGGTTTTGAACCTCCTTTATTAGAGCCTCCTTTGTAGTTAGTTGTAGTTAGTGTAACCTGGAGTAAAAAGGACACTGAGAGAAAGGGTAGATTTGCCTTTGGCTCTGAATCATTGTGAACTCAAAACCTCTTTGTCCCCATTTTTTCCAGCAATTAACAAGGTTGGTAGTACTATTTATCTAGTCTGTAAGTACTCCTTGAGGACTTGTTGAATATTAGTGCATATATCTGTGCTACTGACATGTCTGTGTGGGTACAGAGTCATGATAATATGCAAAAAGTCTGTGAAGGAAGTGTAAGGGGTAGACTGGATCTTACTGCCAGAAAAGCTTGGATGTAATTGGAGAGACTTTGCCCTCCATTCTGGTAGGTGGGGAAAGAAAAGCTGAGCATTGGCAGGGGGTAGAAATCATGAAAGCTGTTGTGGGCAGGATTGTTTTCCCAGATTACAGCAGACCAGTCGGCTAAAGTTTAATGACAGTTTGCTGGAAGGCAAGAACTGGAGCACACCACACAGCAGGAAGTATTCTTCCATAAGAGAGCAAGTTATAAAAGAACATGTCTTGTTCCAGTAAATTTTCATTTGAGTTCTCCTGTTTGGCCCTTTGGCAAAATATTTTATTATCGTGGCCCATCTCATGCAAATGGTGAACATTCTGGGATTTCTGAATGAAAGCTAGTGTCAATGTATTTGCATGATGTTGGTGTCGATGTTCCTGCATTTCAATTTTAAAAAGTCAATACTTTACATGAACTTGGGTCAAGTCAGTATTTATAGCAGCCTGAGGAAAACATCAGTAGGGAAAGAAACGTTTTCTAGACATGCTTCAGTAATTTTTCTGCCTTTCACCTGTGCTCTAATTTTACAGCATAGAGTTGAAGTGTCATTTAATATGGAATCATAACAGTGGTTTTTATTGCAGTACTGTGTCACCAGAACATGAAGCAGGAATACACACTGTATCTTCTTTTAAGAAACAAAAGCTGAGGTAGGGCTCCTTCCTCCTCGAATCAAATCCCTCCAGTACCTGAGTGTTTTGCAAAGCAGAGAATAGGTGGGGATTCCCGTGTTGAAGGGGCTACCAACCACTTAGACCAAAAGGGACACAAACAGAATGGGTAGAATGAGCAGCCTATTGGTGCTTCAGCTTTGTAGATGGGAGGATGGGGAGACTGAGATGGATGTGGAACAAAAGTGAGGAATTTTGGAGAAAAAATATGATGGACATACTCTCAAGAAAGGAAGTACAGGCTAGAACTGTATTGGTGAAACCTAAAGGCAGCCATACCCAGTCTGAGAATCCTGCTTCAGGCTGGTTCCTGTAGGATCTCTGACTGACCTGTTTTTCACTTGAACAGAGTTTCTTTTCCTTCCTAAAATGTGTTACAGTTTGATTCAGCTTATTTAGGTTTTAGAGGGAGTCTTTGTTTACAGTTATTTAAGCCTGCGAATTTTAAACCCCTTCAAAGCTGATGACAAAGAGTTATAGATATTTCTGTTCCTGTCAAAGAGAAAGATACTCTCTTCTCACACGGATTCTTCACTATATTAGTTACTCATACATTGCAGATTTCCACATATGCTTCTAAGTTTGTAGAGAAGTTTTTCTACATAACTGACACAGCTTACTTTCAATATGCATAAAAATGGAATATGTTTTAAGGATTCATGTTCTTTTGTACTTCTATAAACAAAAAGAAGGGGTATTTTAATGGTGGCTTCAATTGTTCACTTCACTAAGTATTAAATCAACTGTTGTTTTTCTCAGCTTTATTTAATTTTAAATATACTACTTGTAGTGATTACTTTGCAATTGGTAATACAATTGAACAGCTGAAATCTGTAGCAGAAATTTTAATCTTTACAAGATATGACAGAGGTTTTATGCATGCAGTTTCAAATTGAGAAATTAAAATATTTCTGCTTTTCAGTTGAAATTGCAGAAAAAAATGGTTTTATTATTAGTGTTGGGTTCTATGAAAATTAGAGAACAATCATGGAATCACAGAATATCCTGAGTTGGAAGTGACACAAAAGGATCATTCAAGTCCAACTCCTGGCCCTGCACAGGATACCCCAAGAGTCACACCCTGTGCCTGAGAGCATTGTCCAAACACTTCCTGAAGTCTGCTTGGCTTGGTGCTGTGACCACTTCCCTGGGGAGCCTGTTCCAGTGCCCAAACACCCTCTAAACAAAGAATCTTTTCCTTATATCCAACCTAAACCTCCCCTGACTCAGCTCTATGTAATTCCCTTGGGTCTTGTCATTGGTCACCACAGAGAAGAGATCAGTGCCTGCCCCTCCTCTTCCCCTCACAAGGAAGTTGTAGATTGTGAAGAGGTCTCCCTTCAGTCCCTCCAGGCTGAACAGACCAAGAGCCCTCAGCTGCCCCTTTGTATGGCTGTCGATGAATGTTTGGCTTCATCATATTGCTGAGACAGATGAACACTATATCTACAACCATATGCTTTGCTGCTGTTACCTAGCATAGAGTGCATATTTGAGAGAAGGCTTTAAAATTTGCTTTTAATGGTTGAACACAGGGTTCCTGTGGATACCAGCCTCTTTAAATGAAGTAACTTGTTCTGTGAACATGAAAGTTATTACCTTGTGGAAAACTTCCAACTTTTTAAAATTTCAGTAATTGTAAAGGCTTTTTATTCTGATGGTGGGCACAGACACTATTTCTCCTAGTATAGATGATGTAACAATATACTTTAGCTGTAATTTTATATGCACCAAATCAAAAAGAAAACAGTTTCTGGCCATAGATTATGTCTTGGCAGCCTGGAGTTCCCATGTTAACATGTTTAAATTTGTACCGACTAGCTTCAAAGAAAGGATTAACAGCGCTTCATATAGCAGATTTAGAAATACAAAGCAAAACCTGGCAGTTTACATGGCAGACTTGGTCCTTGTCATGAGACAGCCGTGTAGATTGCTGTACAAGCTCACAGTTTCCCTTCAGGGCCTTGGAATAGTTGTTTTCTTCCCATTTCTTAGGAGGCTCTCTGCACAGGACCTCAGCAGACCTTTGTTGTTACTGTCAGTTTCCATTGCACAAATATTCCTTGCTCACTGCAGGAGATGTACAGACCACGTTGGCAGTCAATTGTCAAGTATGCTGGTATTTGAGAATTCTGAAAGAATGGCATACAGAATAGTTTGAAAGCTGTAAAGGATTTAAACTATCTCTGTCTCTTTCAGTTTTCAGTGTTGGATAGATAGTTACAAATAATTTAGTTAACGTTGTTATTTGTTATTATTTTAATCAGAGATCAGCCCTATTCATTTGCCTCAAGAGGGTACAGGATACAGAGCAGAAAAAAGAATAATCAAAAATCCTGAAACAACAGAGCCTTCACCTTCAGAAGAATATGACTATGTGGAATTTTACCAGCTGGTTTTGCAGCTGGCTGTGAATTGCAGGCTGTTTGTTTGCTTCCAGCACAATGTCTCCAGTCAGTGAACAGAAACAGCGATCTTCTCTGGGGATTTTATATCCAAAACAGATTCAGAGTACTTGTTCAATGATGACTGAAGGCACAGATTTGTCTGCTGTCATCTGAGATGCATGAAGAGTGTAAGACTACTTCTGCACTCAGTATTCTTTGCATGTCTTGCTACCCTAATCTATTTTTTAAAAAAAATAGTTATATACAGTAATTTTTTTCCCCTCTGAGGATTACTCTTTCAGTGCTGCCCTTCTCTGAGTCCTTGGAAAATGTCTCCTGTTTAGCAGCAGATTTCCACATGGAAAGCATATTGGGGGGGTCCCTACAAAACGTATTCAAGAGTCTGGGATGTGCTTGAAGTAGCTGAAAAACAATTAAAGATTATATAAGTTACCATACTGAGAAAAAGTGGCAAATGCGAAACCTGCTGTGTATCAATGTGTCACCGAGAACAGAAAGAATGCTCTTTTTAAGGAATACCAAGTGCACTTATTAAGGAATATTGTAGCAGTAAGAGAACTTTCCAGGAGGGAGAGGAAGGGGGAAATGCTGCTGTTCTGTCCTGTTATTCTGCATGTGGGTAGGCTCCTGCTATATGAACATAAAACTTGGTGATGCAATTGTAAGACAGTCACCGTAAAAGAAAGTGGTATCCAACATATATGAAGAAGAAAACCCAAACCAACCACCAACCAAACCCCCAAACATTAGTAGTAGATTAAACAACAGCAGGAAAACTGAAAAGACCATCAGGCAAGCAGGATGTAACCATTAGCTTAGTGAGCAGCAGCTTTAACCTGTCAGGGCACCACCTTTTTTCAGGTCCAATGACTCTCTGGTTCCATTTCCTCCTCTAACTGTGCACTTGCAGAGTAAAATTGGTTCTGCCTCCTTCTTCAACTGCATTCACCTAAAACTGTATCACTTTGCAGACATCTTTTAAAGGACTTCAAGCACATTGTTTAATCTGTTTTGGAAGTGAGATGACATACTGCAGCTCTCATCCTCTGCAGTCATATGGACCAGCCTTGCTTCACCACTTGTTTTATCCATCTGGTTGCAGGCCACAAATGTGACCTCTCTTCTGTGTTAGAGCTGTTAGAGTATGCTTGGCTTCAGCTGACATTCAAAAATCAACAAAAGGCAGTTACTTGGTTCAAAAAACCATGTTTTTCTATTGTTTCTTGTATAAAGGGAAAGATATTTAAAATTGCAGTGGGAAACAAACACCATCCCATGATTTTTAGCAGTGATTCAGGACCAGAGCCTGTAATTAGCTGGCTCATTTTTGGTGATTTCCCACCTCCTTGATTCAGTTGGATGTAGGAGGTTAGTCTGTAGGAAGAAAAGATATTCCAAAGTACAAGAATCCTTACCTTAAATAAGCTAGGAATACTCTACCTCATATTTTAGAAATGTTCTTTAAAGTTATTTCTTCTATCTTCCTGCTACTAAATATCTGCTAGAAAAACTTAATCAAATGGAAGAGAAATAACTCATCTACAAAAATAACATATTAACCCCTAGCAGTTTTGACAAATGTTAGTGTAAACAGGGATGATTGCACACCTTCAGCTCTTAATAAACAGAGACTGGCTCAGAGTTTGATCAAAGCAGAATATAAACAATTGTCTGAAAAACTGTTTTCCCCTTTCTGATTTGGCAAAGAGACACTATTTACCCATTCACTACAAACCATGAGCCCATCAAAGAACTTATTTGCTTCTTTGTTTCAGGATTCGAAGATGTGTACGATCAAGTGGATTGCTTGTATACCAAAAGAATTGTACCACTTTCTCATTATTACCTTGACTTGAATAACTAACTTATAGAGTCATTATTACATATCTATAAATCTATCTTTTGATCTGTGGAAGGGGGAATCATCTGACTGTATGGATTATCAACCAAGTTTATAGTCAGTTCTTGTACACTGTTCATACCAATACTTACAACATCCTTTTGAAAATTACGTTCTGCATTCTTGAACAATTAATGACAAAATTAGTACTTGAGGAAGTTAGCTTATTGCATTTGTCCTTCTAAAACTCGTGCTCTCTGAAACCTACAACCAAGGAGGCAAATCAAAAATAATTGTAGTTTCTGATTTATTTTTTTTTTTCAGTGAGAATGTTTGCCCCCTGGAGTCTGAACTGAAAAAACCTTATTTTGTGTAAGTCATTGGACAGGCAGAACCCAGTGGCCTCCTGTTAAAGGCCTCCGTATCTCATGACTAATCCTCTTAGCCATTCTGTCTGAGTTTATCTCATGACAGCAGCCAGAACAGAAAACAGCTGGACATCAGAATAGGTAATATTAATAGCAACAGAAGCATATGCGTTCTTGCTACAGGTGAGAAAAGCTACTGTGGAAAAAGGGTTGGCTAATCATTAGATTTTTCCATGAATACCTGGAAGTTAAATCAAACTCTTTTCTTCCTGCTTAAGATAGATTTAATGCAAGATGCAACAGAAATCCAGCATGCTATGCCTAGAAGTGCTTAGGATGACATAGGAATCGAGGATTTGGAACACCACCAGTTAGTAATGGGAAGCTATGCATGTATCTCGAGTTACACTCCTAATTCTCTTTAAGTGTGTTAGCTAAACAAGTAATGGAATAATAGTGTTCTGTGGCAAGCTGCCATCCATATCTGCCTTAACTGTATTATATAATTAAATGAAATCTTACAGTAAATATTTCCATTCTGGGTAGCTGCCCACGAGTCAGAAACGGTTTTGTGAAAGGGAGATTTTAGTTAATTAGCCTTCTGTAAGTGAATCTATCTCATGACTCCTGAATAATAAAATTTATGAGTAATGGCACGCACAAAAGAATTATTATAATGATTGTTTCTTTCAATAGATATATAAATATGTGGCAATTAAGGGAAAATTTTAAATCGATCATTATATTAAAATTAATCTGTAATCCAGGGGTGCAGTTGTTATTGATCTTCCACTACATGGGTATGAGGGCATAAATTTTCCCTTTAATTTAATGATGAGAATGAAATTCACTGGAAAGTTTTCCAAAGGAATTTTTTATTGATGTGGGGCTGTCTGTGCCTTGGCAGGCAAAGGTGAATGACATGATATATGAATGTTCATGCCACACAGGGGATACAAAAATGCAGCTACCATAGCAGTGAAAGTCTAGTTAGCATTCAAATAAATGAATATAGAAAAACAGAACCTAAATCACTCCATTTAACTGAGGTAATATTCTCTGAAGTGGACTTGGGTAAGACTAGAAAAGACAGCTCACAGCAACTCTTGATGCTTCAAGGGAATGGGAATTTTTCTTACTTTGTGAAGCGGTATGAACCTTCAGATTCACTGAGTAGAAAAATAACTAAAGCATATGGCTTACCCACTAACCTAAGCTAAGGTCTCACACTTGAAAATCTGGTATCATGTCAAAATCCAATGCATTCCATTTTAAAACTTGGGGGGCTTTTTTATTTGGGTTTGGGTTTTTTCTGTTTGTCTCTTTGTGGTTTTGTGTTGTTTTGTTTTGGGGATTTGGTTTTTGGTTGGTTTTTTTTTTTCTTTTTTTTTCCACAAAGAGACATAGATTTCTTTTTCATAGAAAGGTAATGAAATGACAGGAAATAATAACATAAGGTTGCAGTGAAATAGGGAATGTTAAACAGTGAGCTCCCTAGGAAGACCCCGTGCATCTTCCTCATCCTTCTCAGCTGATTCCCTTACAGGTGCTTGCATTTTGCACATTATTCACCAAGTATCCTCCGCAGGGTCTCTGCTGAGTCTCAGCTGTGGAACTGTAACCCCAGAGCTTAAAGTTACCATAAGCCAGTGCTTCAAGCAGAGTTATCTTATTATAACCTGTGATAACAGGTGAGCTACATAGCTGGTCCAATGAAAGACTGGTGAGTTAGAAAGCCACACATGAGCATATTTATTCAATGATTATGAAGAAAACAGAACATTATTCTTAAAATCTGAGTGCCTGAAATACACACTAAAGATAGTGTCACCTATCTTGCATTTGTTGTTTACTTTTTGAGGGACTGTACCCTCTACTCACAGATCAGAACCAGAAAAGCAGAGCCCAGCATTTAGCTGGTGTGCCCTTACTGCTTTTGTGCTAAAAGCCCACCCGACAACAATCGGAGTGCTTTTAGTGAAGCCGTAGGGAAAATGCTGAGAAAGATCTATTATATTTGCAACTCTCCATTGCTGAAATCTAGTGAGAGAAATCCTGCTATATTCCTATGGCACCTCAGTGTCTAGAAACAGCCATACCAAGGAGCTGTGCCTAAGGTAGAATATCCCAGTATGAGAGGTTTGGTTTTGCTTCCCATTCACTATTATTGATATAATAAGAGATGCTGCACTTTAGATCTGTAAGTAATTTAATACCCTCACTCAGTGAAGAGAAAAAATGATTTTGCTGCATCTGCAGGATGTGTTCTGCAAAAAGATATAAATGCTACTGTAGCAGTCATTACCCTAAGGAGGCAGCAAAAATAGAGTATATATGCTAGTTTATCTTGAAAGACCATTTAAAAATTAATTTGATATTCTAGCTAAAAGACTCATGCAGTGAAACTCTACTTCTTCCTTTGGGAGACTTACACTGCCTAAGAGGGCTGAACATTCGAAATCTGTTTCTCACACGAATGCTTAAATATTCTTTATCTATTTAATCCTTTTACTCAAGGACACATTTTTCTTTGTACCACAATGATAATTTTTCTCTTTCATACAAACTTTATAATAATTTTTATAAATAGTCATTATGGTTGCTTTTAATTATTCATTTAATGTAAACTTTTTTTAGTATTTTGTCATATCTAGGCTTCAGATTAGCAATAATTTCATCTGTGTGTTGCTGAATTCCTTCTATTAAACAGTGTCATGTTATTTTCATTCCCAACTTCCTCTCATTTCTCTGTCTGAAGCTGCAAGAGATCCATAATAACAAAAGACAAGGGACTTCTTATAGAGATTGTTTTCAGTACAAGATCAGAGTGTCTCATATATTCTTGCCTGCTTGTGTCTAATTTACTGTCAGCTTTGTCTGACGACTCTTGCTGCTTTAACTCTTGCTGCATGGGTTTTTTTCCTTCCCTTTCAGTGTCAGGGTCTCAAATTATTTTCCTTGTAGTTGTGCTTGTGAACATTTCACTACTCTATTGCACATGAAGTAACAGTCTATGGCTCACAGAATGTGGATTCTATTTCTAGCTCTCCAACTGGCCTGCTGCGTGATGTGAGACCTGTGATCCTATTTTCCTCTTTAAAACGAGAGTATGGTCCACCTTTCTCCTGGAGTCATAGATCTCTGTCGACACCATAGTGGTAGGACAAAAAACTGAAAACAAAGAGCTCACAGAATCAGAGTTCTATGGAAAATCCAATAGACTGAAATCAAGAGGTTAAAAAAGCAAGATTTAAAAAGTTGCAAACTTGTATTTTTCTTATATTAACGTAAGACCTGATTTGAACTAATGGAACATTTTTAATAATTCCAGATTTTCTGCTCACTTGTCTAGCTATTTAATTGCTTTTGTGAGCAAAAAAAAAAAAGATGATTCCTTTAGCTAATCATATCTCTTAATTGTTTTCTCCAGGTGTATAGTAAGCCTGTGCATAGTACTCAACAGAGTACACCTTTGACTTGGTCTATATCTCCATGGCTCAGACCTTTTTTCAGAAAATTATTACATTCTTTATTATTATAGTATTCTTTATTAGCTAATATTGCACTAGATAAAAATTCTAAAGCAAGTGCAGACAACAAAGCAGGTAGCAAACCCAGAAAATACGTGGTTTATTTTTCCTTCCTCCAGAGCTACTATAAAATGCCATTCTAACTGCTGGAGTCTGTTTAAGAATACAAGCACCTTTAGTATGACAAAGTTACGGCATTAAAAGTATTACTTTAGCACCCCCTCTCTTAGGTGGAAGAGTCCTGTGTGAAATCAGTTACACCCACTTTATATGAGTGAGAAACATCCCAGCATGGTTTTTTTTTTTGTTTTCATTGGTTTTATTTTCCTTCCTTAACCAACCCCCTTGGAAGTCAGAAAACAAATGCATACTGATATCATCTGAACCAGAAGCAGGCATAAACACTCAAAATAAAACTTAATTTCGTTAAGCCTTGGGAAGCTAGGGAGCGTATTTGCATTCTCTGGGTAAAGGGCTACCATGCACAACCTCATGAAGTGCACACTGAGGTCTTGTTCACACAAACAAGATGGAAAACGGGCGAACAAATACGCTCTTTGTGGTACATTTTTCTCTTAATCTCTATCAAATATTTGCTGATTTAACTACCAATGGGGAAATTAAGATAGCAATCCTAATTTTTTGTTTGTTTTGGCACAGAGGCTCAAAGGAAAAAGAGCAAGTGGCTCTCCTAAGTATGTGCTTGGGCACATTGCTTTGATTAAATTACCAGTTAGTTCACACAGGTCAAGGCTTATTTTGATGTCTGGGAGGGTCTTGGCATCCCACTGATTATAAGGTTGTGTCAGAGTACCTAACCTCTCATTTGGCTGTTTTGCTTTGGATATTCTTTCCTGCTGAGCAATAATTGATTTTAAATTTTCTTTTGGTCACATAAGGATATAGCACTGCAAAGGATAGCACTTTCAATTTAAACTGATCACAGTGATATCTAGCACACGGTGGTGCTTCACATCTCTGAAACAATGGTATTATTTCTGCAGTACGGGTAAGGACTTAAGGCAGAGACAGAAAGTTGCTAACTTTTTCAGCTGTACTTATGTAACCTGAGAAATTTTAGAGCACCTTCTGCTCCTCTTTCTGTAAGAAAGTTTTCGGTTTTAAGAGTTCAGATGTTTTAAAAATAAGGTCCTTTGTGTTGAGCAATGTTATACAGAAAGTTTGGGATAAAACAGCTTTCTGGCTAGTGCAGTAGTCACAAGACCATCCTTTCTTAAAATGTAAGACTGCAAAGGATTTGGGGTATCAATGCAACCTTCCACAGTAGATTATCTCATTATGTAATCTCTTTCATGAAATGATTTGCCTTCATCTTGAAACTGGTCACTTATCTCTGCCCTCTCCAAGTTCCTTTCTGATTTCCATAGAAAATCCTGGGTAGCAGATGTGTTCTGATCCAGACCTCTCCTTCTTGTGATTGTTAGCACCATGCTGGTTTGTGGTCTAGGTCTTAACTAATACCCACCTAAATTTTTTTCTTGTACCCTTCATCCTAAAAATTTCGTTATTGACGTTTGATCTCCGTGAGTATACACAGACAATACCACAGCTTACCAAATTCCCAAGCTCTTTTTGCCTTTACTTACAGTGTAGAATTTCAATTCCTTCGATTCTAAGTAATGAGTTTCCTCTGGGCCACTTTTATTTAGATTTCATCTGCTTTGAATGAGGGTGGACAGAATTTTGCACAGATGTGCTTAAGCCCATACTTTACACCGTATACAATTAATACCTTAGACCTCTACTGAAAATACCTTGCCAGAGACAGCCTGTGTTCACATTAAACATTTTTTATGTGGCTCAGCTCATGCTGTGGTTGGCTATGACAGCCAAATTTTTCTCCTTCACTGTCATTGCTGACTAATGAGTTCTTCAAGACAGGTGTATTTATTAATCCCTAATAATGAGATCCTGCACGTATTACCTATTTCCGACTGTAATTGTACTTACAGCTTCCAGTGCAGAATTTTGATTTGTGTGAGAAAGTTTCTGATTTGTTATATAGTGATTGCTTAACTGTGATTGTTTTTAAACTTGGTTCCTTTTCTAGACATTTTAGATTCCTAAATTGCAAGTTTATGAGCCCAATTATAAAACCCGTATTTGGGATTTTCAGAATTCAAACATGTTTTGTACAGTCATTCCATGAAGTACAATGCTCCATTTCTGCCTGCTTAAAGTTCATTGAAGATAAGCACAGTATTGGGTCTTCTGCGTTGCACATGTTCTTTCTAACGTAAATCAGGATTTTTTGATTCTGCTTCTTTTTTTCTGGTAGAGACAATTATATAGGGTAAAAATAAGACTGTCAAAAGTTTTAGTCTACATCTCTCTTAAACCATATATTTAGAAGTCTTCTGACACTTGTCTTGCTTTTGATAACCACCTCATGCTATCAGGAATCTGGACCACTGTGCATTCATTTGTTCCTTATTTTATTGCCTTTTTGAAGCGAATTCAATGTAATAGCTCTGTTTTATTCATACCACACACAGAATCTAAGATGTTCATCCTGGGAGTAGGTAGGAAAACCGATAGACTAAAACATTTGTCATAATGGAAATCTGGGCTCTATTTCCAACTGTTCTAGAACTGACCTTGTCCAACCTCAGTGCTCCAAACACTCATTATCTCATAAACGAAGGGGCTGTGGCTTGTCTACTATTTCAAGTGAAGTCAGGAGATTTTGCTGAGGGATGGAAACAGAACCTATTAAATATTGAAAGAGATGACAGAGGTCAAACAAACACATACTTCAACCAAATACTAAGGGTGCTTTAACATACACCAGTACAAAAAAGCAGAAATGGCAAGGTGTGTAAAAACTCTCTTGTATCTTTTCCCTTCTATTCTTGTGAATATATGTTTTAGCAATGGTCCTGATTCATTAGGCACTTATGTGCATCATGGAGAGGTTCTCTCTCTAGAAGTAAAGAAATTCTCAAGTACCTCACCAAACACTACCTATAAACTTGGTAAATCTCGTTTTCAGCTTTGGCTGGGTTTTTAGTGCCACTTTTGTACACAGGAATGTTTTTGTCCTAGCCAGGGGGACTTCAGAAATTATGGAGTTTCACTGCATGACAGTCAGAATCCCATTAGGATGTAGCAATGCTTCAGGTTGTTACAAATGTCTGAAGAGATCCGAAAAAGCAAAAGTGGTAAGCATCAGTGTCACCCTTTTAAAGACACCCTTTTAGAACTGATGTATGAAGAGGTTACACTTCTCTGTTCTACAGAGTAAGGTAGAAGCAGGCAGAAGACCCTTTTTAATCATCAGTGCTGTAGGCAATAGACCAGCAGTGTGTGTGTCATTTTCCTTTATAATAAAACCGATTTATTGAAAGAATTTTACAGTTAAATTTACAATTGGAAATAGCAAATTTCTGCCTTACAATGCTGCCTTCTATCACCTGCAGGATAACTGCTCATTATGGGATGTTCATTTGCATCTTAAAATTTTAAGGACAGTTAGGCAATGAAAGAAGAGCCCAAGGGAAACTGCTGAACTACCCCATTCTAGAATACATAGACATTGACTAAAAGTGAGTTAGGTTAAAAGAAATCACTTTTGGCAGAATAGAAGAAATGGCCTTTACTTTCTCAATAATTCTGTACAAATGGCCAAGTGAGGGTCATGACATCTTATTTATGTGGTGTTCGTTCTAACTTACAATAACACACAACTGTTTAGGGTGCAAAGTGTTAGGGTTACATGGTGTAACTAATTGTTCATGGGTGTGCAGCAGTGTTGTGCCTAATCTTTGACCAAGCACCATGTATGATCATAAAGTAACTCACTGAATCTCCTGCTCAAGTTTCTCCAGTTGCTTATTTGCAGAAGGAGGAGATTATTTATTGTGCACCAACTGTTACAGCAGTTACATGTTTATTGGAGTGGGCAGAGGGATTTAGAAAGCTATAGCCCAATCACATTTTCTGTTAGCACCATCTGGAACTGCATGTGTTCTTCACCACATGGTGCAAAAGGAAAGGTAAGCATCCCTTCTTTGTCAGCATCCTGGCTGTATCCATTCTTTTTCCAGTGGAGATATCTTTAATAAGAGCAAAGAAAGCACAAAATGCAGTAATGACAGGATAATGGAGGGCACAGAGAACTTCTTTGATTATGACAGAGAGGTGAAGCAGTTATCTATATGAATTCTTCTGTTATACTCCATTTCTTGTCACAAACACCACTCTGAAGCTTTTTAACCACATCCCCCCCAAAGAGATGTGATTTTGCAGTATAAAATGCTCTGGCATCTGTCTAAGCATGAAACACCATGAAACTGTGATTTTGAAAGGATCTATGAATTCAAAAGGAACAAACAACTCTGAGCCCCTTCATATGCTCTAGTGTCAAAAAGACCTAATACACAGAGGTAGAGAAAATTGAAGGAGGGAAGTGATCTTACTTCTGCGTATGGCTTTGGTGATAGAAAACTTCATCTGATTCTCTTTTCCAAATTTTAATATGGATTTTAAAAAAATAGTATGGAATACAGTAATAAATCATACATGTTCTTAGGATCATAGAAATTGTTTCACAATGGGGAATTTGTAGCTTTGTCTGCTTAGTTTATCAAAAGGAATAAACTTGCTGAAATTAGGCTGGGCAAGAAATTGTGCAGAGATAAAATAACAGGTGCAAAGGAGGTGGCCCAAAGCCATGTCAAAGCAAATAGCTAGAAATTAGAGATTGAACAGGAAATAAATGCACATTTCAGCTAGGTAGGTTTAATGGTGGAATATAATTGATCCTTCTTGATCTTAGGATGCATATAACCCCAAAAGGAAATAATAAACAGAGCAGGAAGAAAGGACGGTTGCAAATCTATACCCAGTTTTTACTACTTATATAAATGTATGACCTGTGGCATCATGTTCAATATGGAAAGGGGAGGGAAGAAGGAGGAAGAGGGCAGCATTTGCAGTGAAGCCTTTTGTCTTCCCAAGTCACCATTACATGTAATGGTGCCCTGCTCTCCGGGAAATGGCTGAACACCTGCCTGCCCATGGGAAGTGGTGAATTAATCCCTTGTTTTGCTTTGCTGGTGGGCATGGCTTTTTCTTTCCCTATTAAACTGTCTATAGCTCAACCCACAAGTTCTCTGGCTTTTCCCCTTCTAATTCTCTCCATGATCCCCCTGGTGGGGATGTGAGTGAGAGGCTTCCTGGGGCTTGGTTGGTGTCTGGAGCTGAACCACGACAATAATATAATTAAAAATCGAACTTCTAGGTCACAAAAAACAAATTATGGGGAATGCAGGAAACCACAGACTGAATAATGAACTTGCCATACAATGACTGAAGTGTTCTACATCAAGTTAGGGAACTGTCTTAGTACTTTCCATCCTAATTAGATATTTCTGGTGTATTGATTGTACAGTGTTTTCATGGGATAATGGATATTTAACTTCAGATCTGGAATTTATGCTTTTAGTGTAGCATATCCTAAATCCAGAAGAATATTTAAAATAAAAATCTGAAATGATCCTTATCCAGTGACACTCTGTGTGGTCTATGGCACAGATATTTCAATTTTGAATGTACACCATTTTGGGATTATCAAAAAATATGGTGACAGTGAAGGTCTTTCAGTGCTTTAACTGGTGCCCAACAAGGAAGTTATTTCCTACACCTCCATTAATATTACATTGAAAGCCCTTATTAAAGTGAAAAGTTGAAATAGGAAGTAGTCCAGACTGGGCCTCTGGGACTGTGTTCGTTATGGCTGCCAAATGACAGACTAATCCTGCTTATGAAAACAGTTTTTTGGAGGGATAGAGAAAAAAAAGTGCAATAATTGTCATCTTTAGCTATGATGGAGAGACTTTTGTCTTTATGTGATTAGCTAATGGACTGTCAGATAAACCCAAACTTACAAGAATAATTTTAAATCAAAGTTTAAAAGATATCAGACTGTAGGTTATAGTCAGGAAAGCTGTAGGAAAGCTGTAAAGGTGAAAACATTCACTCTTGTACCTAAGTGTTCCTTGACACCAGAAAATGTACTGGCATTTTTGGTATTAATGGTGATTTTGTTTTACGTTGTGTGGTGGACTAGGCAGTGCTAGGTTAATGGTTGGACTCAAGAAACTTAAAGGCCTTTTCCAACCTTAACTCTATGATTCTATTCTATAAATAAGATTGGTTCTTGTTATTTTTAATGTATTATCAACTTTCACTTTCTTCTGCTTCAAATAATTGATAAATCAACTTTGTAATTGCTCTTGTACACATTGGTGTCCAGCTAGGAAAAGGTTAGTGAAACTGAAACAGAATGCATGTTATGGAGATGCAGCAGCAGTATTTCAAAATCTTGTAGCTTCTGGATGAGATGATAAGCAATGTGATGGGAAGTAGGCTCTTTGATTATGCATCCCTGGATGTTCTGTTTTATTAAAATTAATCTTGATTTTACTTTAAAGTGTAAAAGGACACAGAGTCTGTTTACTTCAGCTCATTGTTTGAATTGTGCAATTTGTAAATTTCTCAGTACCAGATGTGCAATAGCACTTGGTGTACTAAGTGTGCTAAGCATATCTACTCTACTAGCAACTGCTAGCACGGTTAAAGTCTCTGAAGTATAAACTGTAACTTATAGAAAATTAAGCTGTGTTTAATTTGCAGTAAGGAATGATCTCAGACGTCTTACTGTGTGACTGAGAAATATGTTTCAAGTGCATTGTGTTTATAAATATGCTGTGATAATGTGCCATCTACTTGCAAATGGTGATTACTGCTTACACTTAAGCTACGATAGTCACGGCAACCTGAAGGGAAGAAGTTGCAGAACACAGGCTTTAAAAAAAAGGTGGGTTTTTTGTTACATTGTTGCAAAACCTATTTGGGATGGGGTTTTTTTGACTAAGTGACACAAGAGTAGAATTACAAAAGATCTATTTCAAGATCATGAGATGCTCTCTGTCACCACCATATGGGAAAGATGGTAGTTCCAGGAATTTTTGAGCAGTTTATACACAGCTGAAATAAACTGTTAAACATGATTATCCAATAGTACACAGACATCCTTTAGTCCTCTCCAATCACATTTGCTTCCTTTGAAGTATTCTTAGGCAACCTGGTGCAGTCTGGTTGTTAACACAAGAACTTCTGAGGTCCAGATGTTTCTCTTCACTTACCAAAGTAAGGAATTTGGGTTTTTTTTTTGTCTTCTTAGGGTATACTGCTTATGTCAGTTCTCAGGTTTGCTATTCAGCTCTCTACACTCAGCAGTTAACTCTTTTGTCACATACATTATCTGAAACTTACCCCATGTTTCAGATAAGTTTATGGACTTGTAGATTTCTGTAAACTAATCTTACAGAAGGGTCACAGGAAGTATTTAAGAAAAATGAGTCTGTACATACCATTCTGTAGTATATATCACGAATCAGAATTTCTGAAAAATATTTTTCACTTTTTGTGGACAGATAAAATGTACTATTTTACAAACAAATAACTAGAAGTAAACCCATTTTTTGAAGGCATTCCTCACTAGCAGACGGCAGTGGCTTGCACAAAGAGTTCCCAGAGCACATTATTCTGCTACCAGATGGCAATCAATGGTACTTTGGTCCAGCTGTGTGGTGTAGTAGCCACAGTCTCTAAACTGCATAGGCACAGAGATGTCCTTCTGCACTGGTCAGCCCAGTGAATCTCAGATGCACAGATCTGCTTTATCCCAATGGGACTTTCACAGACAAGTTTGAAGGTTACATTCATTAACTTTCATTACTGCAGAAAAAACCCAAACCAACATAGTGACACTGCCATGCCATCAGAAGATGAAGAGGGAGCTTTTGTAGGTTGCAATCAGAGTTTTTCATCCTATCTCAGTAATTTCTATTACTTGAAAGTTTCTGTTGCTGCTAAACCAGATGTGGAAGTACAGACCTATTGATATTCACATTCTTTATAAAGGTGAATTATTTAGCTAATCCTCGAATATTGCTTTGTATGAAAACTGTGCAACAGATGTGATTCTCTCTGGGTCTGGATAGACTGAACTGTGTGATCTGGATATACAAAGAGCAAAATTAGATTGAACAACTGATTGCAGTCAGAGACAGTCTGATTAGCAGGAACAAAGAGCAGTTGTACTGCTTTAACTAACATCAGAACACAGAGCAAATAATTAAATATAATTTTTTCTTGGCTATGCTTACACAGGATTGCCTTTTAAAAAAAAAGAAGTCTTTTTTTTTTTCTTTTTTGAAAGGAGTGTTATAAAGTAAGAAGATATAAATATAATGCTTTCCATTTGTTAGTCTTTCAGTCCTCATATCTTCTGAAATTTAAGGAAAATTTATACCAAATATAACAGTGGCGGGTTTTTTTAAGAGGCTTAATTTTTTTAGCATTTTATTAGGATAGGTGGCTGGCTAGGGGAAACAAGTAAGTGTATTCATGATAGAAGAATATACAGCATGAGTTTTTAACCTGGATTTTATAACAAAGCCTCTAGCCACAGAGAGATTTTTTTTTTAATTTTTCTACTACAAGGAGAGTTTCAGCAGGATCTCACTTATTTTATTCTGACCTTTCCTTTTGCTCTTCTTTGCTGACTGTATCTGTTAATCTTACTGTCTTTGGAATCAAAACCTCGTTTTGCCAGGTGATACATTATGAAGTTTTATTTTATTGTCCCTTTAACATTGCTAAATTAACAGCAAACTCCCTTCTCCAGGAGTGACTTCTTTCTGTACTATAGTTTTTGTGTGCCTGTACTTTGTCTCCTTTTTTTTTTTTAATGTGACTAGATCCTAAATTTGTTGTAAGATTTGAAGGATGGATCTGTTCCAGATGTCATATGCAGATATCTCTCATAAACTTTGTCTCTTGTTTTGCTAAGAGCATTGATGTCATCTAAGTAGCCATGCTGATGGGACTGATATTCCAGCATCTACTGACCACCATTATTCCTTTTCTGTTTGCTGTGATTAATTTTGCTCACTTGCATATTGCTAGCTTGGTCAGGTGAAGTCTCTGCAGTTGATGGTGGTTGTCTGGTTTAAACAAATCTGTTGTAATTAGCACACACATCTGTCAGCAACATTTCCTTTGTTGTTGAGAAAACACTTCATCCTCTAAAAGAATAAAAAGGTTCATTAGAAGCACTGTGCTTTGAAGTAATAATGCTCAATGATACATTCTATTACGAACCATAACATTAAACAAGGCAGAGTTGAAGATGCATTTTTCTTGTGAAAATTTATAGCATCCCAAGCCCTACTTACACATTTCTTGACCTGATTATTTGGCTGACTTTGACAGGGATGATCAGAATTTTTCTTAACAACATATCTTGCAACCAAGAAGCAAAATCAGTGAAAAAGCTGAATACTTCACTATTTTTTCTAATTAGGAAACAGAGGAAAATTAAGATTTGTAAGGAAGGTGTATAAGCAGAATTTGTCCAAGTCTGCTGCTCAGCTAGTCAGCGTGCAGTATGAATGAGACAAAGAATTGATTTGCAGATGTCTGTTATGCAAAATTAATCATAAACCCTCTGATGGTCAGTTGGTGATTTTCAGGTGTTTTGAAGATGAATTTGAAGGTGAAGGTGAATTCAAAGGTGCTTTTTGAAAACTGTATGTTGTAGATTCTTACCTATGGATTATCCTCTTCTGACATCCTCCCTAATTTTTAACCGAGTATTCACAGATTTTTATTTGGAATTTCCCTCTCTGTCAATAGAATTTGAAGGTGCTTAGCATGATTTGCCATGCTGCTGCCAAGAGATAGGCAGCAAATGCAGCAAACCTTTAGTACCACATTTTCTTCTGTTCAGTTTCAGCTGCTTTCAAGTACAGAACCAGAGTTCTGTACTTAAAAGACTTGCAGATGAAGTGTTAAAGGCAGCTTTGTATCCCTTTGGACAGTCTCACTAACTGCAGATTACATCAGGTGAAAATTAATTTCGGACATCTGAAATGTTTGTAGGACCAGGGCAACAAATTGCAACTCAAGAATTTATTTGTAAAAAATACTTGCTTGCTTACCATGAGAGAGTAAGAAGAGAAATTGTCAAAAAGAATCATGTCTCATTTACCCTCTCATTTGGATAATTTTCTATAATATCTGCTAAACAGAAGGAATATTCTTCAAACTCTGAGTTCTGTCTCCACTGAGACTCTGACCTCATTTATTCCCCTAGGATAGGAACAAGAGAGAGGACTGGGGTGCTTCGCCTTGAGAATAAGTCTTGTGCCTCTGACATCAATATTCTAAGAATGGACTCAAAAGAACAGTAATCTCCCAAAAGGAAAGAAAAATGGGGAAAAGTATGTCCAAAATACACAACCTCTGTACTAATTTAAGAGAACCTACATGCTGCTCTGAAAGCACCTCATTAAACTACTCTGACCTTCCTTCTGTGGGGATGTCAGAGTATGAACAGCCATGTTAGTGTAACAGGATTTCTTCTCCCAAGATGTGCTTTATTTCAGTTTCTGTTTTCAATTCTAGATAATGCCTTGTTGTCTTTGACAGATCAAGTCGTGATTTCCTAAACTCAGGAAAAAAAAGGTTGATGGTGTGATGTACAAAACCAGTCCTTTTGTTGCATTCAGTTTTGTCATACAAACTCAGCCTGCTCATGCCCGTACTAAAGGTTGAGATGGAATTCACCATCCTTCCTATCCATTGTCTTTTCATCTTACTCCTTGTAACAAACACTCCTTAGCTAACTTATGCAAGAATACTTAGTACATGCCTTTATCCTTCTGTGTGGCACTCCCTGCTAAAAACTTTTGGGAAAAGTATACTCCTGTTGATTCACATGGGCTCCTGCAATGATGAGTGAGAGGAAACAAATTTTAACAATTATTTTGACAGCAATGCCAATAACTTGTCACTACCATTTATCTGATTGTGTTGTTCTGTCCTAGTCATACCATCTCTTGAGC
Organism: Struthidea cinerea; assembly: GCA_013397865.1. Classification (NCBI taxonomy): domain Eukaryota; kingdom Metazoa; phylum Chordata; class Aves; order Passeriformes; family Corcoracidae; genus Struthidea; species Struthidea cinerea. Next base: position 152,772 of record VZTI01010902.1, on the reverse strand, counting down.
AAATAGCTCTAGACAGGTCGCTAGAAGTCAGTGTAAGAGTTATAAGGGAAGAATATAAACAAGCAAAGAGATACACCTTGTCATTTCCTGTCTTTCCACTCCAATTCTGCCTGTTAGAATGGGTCATCTCCAAATCCTGTTCAAAACAATGTTTGGTGGGTTTTTTTGCACATAATACTGTGTTAATAAGAGGACTTTTTTCTCTTATGGCACTTTCAGTATCATTTGATTAGAAAATAGGGGTTATTTTAGTACTCTAAAGTGTTATCTAGTTATTTAACCCCCAAAGCACAACAACAACAACAAACCCACACCAACTACATGACATTATTCTTGTTTTCTAATGTAGTTGTGTAAAAGTAGGGCACAGTGGAACATAAATGTTAATGATTGCCATTACAAAGGTCTTACAAGGATCAGCAGACTGAGTTTTGTCAGTTTTTCCCTTGCTGAAGTTGTCACCATCAATAGGTGCACTCAGGTCTTCTGGAAATTCCCTTGCCGTCCAGGTCTATTTTGAATCAAGGCTGTATGCTAATTTTTTTTATTCTTGCACAACTCTTTCTTCCTCTCAACATATTTCTTCCTCTCTTGCTGTTTTTGTGACTAAGCAAGCCTTTCTCCCTGTGCTCGTTCCAGATTTGCAGGTATAATGGAACAGATGGAATAAGCCAAAGGTCAGTGCAGCAGAAAATCACTGCTTCATGTTATGGTAGTGAGTAAAAAAGGTTTGTGGTTTATGGTTGCCTCTTCTTGTGTGTTTCACAGTAGCAAGGTTGTAGAAAACATTCTGTAATATGTATAACATCCTGAGTCAGAGCTCATGGAAGTTGAGAGGAATCTTCCCACTTATTTAAATAGCTTTGTAGGAAGCCTGACGTTTTAGTTAGTCATGACGCAAATGTTTTACAAACATTTAGCCTGTCTTACATAATTAAACATATTTTAATTCCTAATTGTTCTTTTTATGTCCACTGTCCTTCAGTATAAGGAACGTATGTGCTCTGTTCCAAGAAACCTTTCTATTATGTTCAACTACTTTGTAGAGTTGCACCAAGTAATGCATAAGCCACAGATAAACTACTGCACCTTTTAATTCAGTCACTAGCAAAATTCCCAGAGAATTTTGTTTTTCTCTCAAGCATTATCTGTCTATAATGGTTTTTTTCCAGTATGCATTTTGTTTTAAATATTTGTCTTGGTCTGAATAAACAGCACAGAACAGCTCAGTTGCACATAAAGTTAATCACAAAACTTTTCTTTAAGTTCCATTGTCAATTCATAACAGAGTTCAAGCTATCAATTAAAATTATTTTTGTGTGTCTACAGAAGGTTATGAGAAGTTCCATAACTGTCTTTAGTGCACCTACTAATATTCCAATATATAATTAGAGCTCTGCTGAGCCTTGGAGCTGACAGCAGCTAGTCAACATAGTTCTTGCATTCTGACACTTTCACCAGCTCTTAGTAAACATACTTATCTAATTATAAAAATACCAATTGTGTGCTGTTGCAGATATGAGCATTAAGGGAAGGACTAGTGCAAATTACTTATTATTACTTGTAGTAATGAGTAGAATGACTGACTTGATTAATCAGTTCACTTGATTTCCTGAATTTTTTGTGTCTTCTGGTCTTGTTTTTGGAGAAAAGAACAAAAAAGAATGACAACTTTTCCTCTAGATGCTGGATTAGGATGTTTTATAGGAGACTAAACAATCCCAAAATTATTTAGTGTCCCATGCTTAAAAGACAGCTGTGAAATCTAATAGCACTGTGCTTTGCCATTTATAGCCAAAGATGGTATATCAGGTGCAGGTATGTAAAGAGTGGCAGTTTTTCCCAACTTTTTACTTTTACTGAATTTGCCAGCTTGTAAAGATTTAGTTGCTTTCCCCAGTTCTCTGAAATAAAAACAGTTATTTAAAATCTATTATGTTCTTTGCAATTCAGAACTCATAATAAGGTAACAGCAAGTCTGGAACAAGATTCTGCTGCTGCTCCAAAAAGCTTGGCCTGAGTCTCTGTTCTGCTCTTTGCAATAATTTAGAATCATTCAGAAATGCTATGGAGTCAGAATGATAGCAATAGCACCTTTTGTTGCAGTGAAAAGCTGCTTGATACACGTATTTCAAATAAGGACTGAGGCAGTTTAGTGTTTTATTAGACATCTAGTTAATGAAAAATCAGTGGACTGCATCTTCAGGGTCAGTATTAGTAATGCAATCGATAAACCACAATAATAGGTATTTTAAAATATTAAAGTACAGGTACAATTTTTTTAAACACCTTTCTGTACTGAATCCTGGAAAGTTCTATCCCTGCCCTGTGTCAGCCTAGCCCCACTGTGGTGCAGCTTCCCCTCTTTGTTGGAGATGTTGGTATTCCAACTTTATGTGAACCTCAGCTGCTTCCCGGGATCCCTTGGCATGCACATTGGTGAAAGTACAACACCAGTGCACTTGTGTACCCCTGACCTGTGGGTCTCTGCTGGTTCTGCTCCGTATTGCCTGTCCATGATGTGAGCACAGCACCCAGCGGGAATGATTCTGCCACACCCTTGTGGAGAATACAGTGCAGATCTTTTCTGACACAAAAGCGAATTTTGGCTACTGCTTTGTTCATGTGTTGCAAACATTCATGCTGCTGTAGTAACTCTTTACACTTACACTCTTCCCTTGCCAGACATTGTTATCCAGACCAGGTTACTGAAGAATTCTAGGAGGGGACTGTACAGATTCATCTACAACTTGCTTTGGAATATGAGGTAGGGATCTAATGTGTTGGCAGCTATAGAAGAACCTGCTGTTCAATTGTTTTTGTCAGACTCCAATTGTAGGACCAAGGACACTATGCATTGATTTGAGAATAAGGTAATATACTTGTTGGTTGCTAATTTTTTAACAACTCCAGTTGCAGAATTTTGGGCCCTTTCCCACTGGCACATTCAGGTTCCCTTTTGGGCTTATTGCCCTCCTTCATTTTGTACTTCCTTTTGCTGATTTGACTGAGTGGTACTTCTGTTCCTGCAAAGCCAGGAATCAGGTCACTGTACTACACAGAGGTGTTATTTCTAGCAACATAATATACTTAGGACCATGCTGAGCTGCTAATCCTGATGCTTACATGTAGTCAGCGGTAATAGTGTCATGTAACAAATCATTAGCATGAAATATTCTTGCAATTTTTCATCCAGATTTCAGCATCACCTGTCAATCACAGGTGTTTTAAAAGTAGATGAACATTTTCCAGTCCAGTTATTTTTTCAACATTCTTATCAGGTATGGCATTTTGTTGTTGAAGTGATAATCTGTGTTTGCATTTATCTCATTAGTACTATATGTGTACAAGCATTCCTACCCATTTCTAGCCCTTGTAGTGCCTACAGGCACGTTTTCATATTTTATTTCTTTCCTGTGAAGTATGTATGGTATAAAATGTCAGGATGCAGCTCTAAATCCTCCAGCTCCTTTCAGTATTCTGGATAATTTTAAATATTAGCTCTGTGCCTTACACAGGCAATGGCATACTCTTCTACATGTTTTGTCCTATTATTTCTTATTTAGGGAAGTTTTATACTTATTGATGTTTACTTCAGGTGGGAAGTTGTTCTTGTTTTTATTCCTTTTTTTTTT